>UCOH01011620.1:0-38282 GCA_900474275.1 Synergus japonicus | reverse complement strand
TTCTTGGGATCAACCTGGTTGATACCTGAAACCTCACGGTAATAATGTTTTTTAAAAGTTTCGGCGCATCTCCAATTGCCACGATCCAGAATGTCTTGGACAGGGAGGTCGTCTAGCCAGCTACGTGATGCTACCGCGGAGCGAATGTTTCCTGGAGGAGCATCTATACCTGCCTCCTTGAGGACTGATCTAATCCAATTGGCGATGACACTTCGAGAAGCTGGTTTAATGTCACCGTTGATAGTGATGAAAAGGGCGTCGATGTTGGAATCTCCTCTTCTTTCCTCGGATCTTTTAAGCATTGCCCTGATCCAAGTGATTGGGCATAACCAAATATTTGGATGCTTGGAAATCTTCCAACCCGACTGTCTGAAGGAGGCTCTGTCTGTTTTGGAGCCGAAGACTGGCCACATGACGATTTCATCTCCTCGATTATCTAGGTGTTCTTTTGAGATTTTGAGGAGTGTCAGGTCGTGAATCCGTCGTCCAGAGGCTAGTAGAAGTAGGGCTGCTGTCCGTCTGGAAGTCTCGAAGAATGACAAGTTATCCGTAGGCTTCGAAAGCCAGTTGAGAAGAATCCTGGCATCCCAAATTGGGGATTTAATCTCACGAGGCCTTACAGTCGAGATAGCCTTTAGGGCTTGTCGAACCAGAAATTCACTCGTTGATTCAGCGGAAGCTCCGCCAGCACAGAAAGTAGTGATGGCCGCTCTATGAAGGAGAATGGTGTTATAGGACAGGCCCTCTGTAATCGACAAGTCAGCCAGGAATCTGGCTACGTGCTGGCCCTGTGGTGCTTTAGGGTTAATCCCCAACCTCTGGGACCAGAGGAGCCATCTTATAATTGGGGCCTTGTAGGTTACGAGGGTTGATTGTCTCCAACTGCTCTTAATTAGTTCCTGTTGTTGAGGGGACCAGTCTTTTACGAGGTCCTGCCACACCCAATTCTCCAAACCTGGAGTGTGAGACGTTCCACCTGTTGAGGAGGTTGGTTCGTGGTTGTGTCGATGAGGGACGTCTCTAGGTCCTGAATGGTTATTGGAGGTTCCTTGCTTCTGCTCGCCAGGTCGGGCATCCAGAAGGTCTGATTCCACTTGGGAGCTACTAGAAGGAACTGTCCCTTGCACCTGTTCAGGTGAGCGAGGACTCTCGGTATGAGACAGGGTAGAGGGAAGAGCCAACCGAGCCTGCAGTGCCAGGGCTGACTGAAGGCGTCTATGAATAAGGCGTGACGATCGTTGCAATCTCGCGAGACGTACTGCTTGACTACTGCTGATCCTCTTGAGGCAAAGTAGTCGACGTCTGGAATTCTCCACTCGGCGAAGATCGCTTGCGTTGCGTGAGGTAGCAGGTGCCACTCTGGGAGAGGCTTTCCTCTCGACAGTCGATCCGCTATCCCGTTGTATCTTCCCGGAAGATACGTTGCGGAGAGAGTGATGTTGTTCTTGTCCAGGATGCTGAGCAGGTGATAGGTTAGGTCCAGTAGTTGAAGGGACCTTGTACCTCCCTCCTTCTGTATGTAGGCTACGAGGGTTCGGTTGTCCGTTTGCAGTAGGACGTGAGCATCCTGAAGCTGATGGGACAATTTGTTTATTCCAGCATGCGCCGCGAACATCTCCTTTTTGTTGGAGTGCCAGCTCCTCTGTGACTGTGACCATGATCCGGCGATGTGGAGACCATCGAGCTGAGCTCCCCAACCTGAATCTGCGGCGTCGGTCTTGAGAAAGTTCGTTATCGCAGGCTTGTGAAGCGGGGCAGAGGATGTCACAGCTGTCTGCCACCACATCAGCTCCTGAATAGCCTAAGGAGTTATAGCGAGCTTCTGTCGTGGTCTGTTCTGACGGAATTTGGTCCAGAATCGTTGGAGGTGGCGGCAATGAAGACGCCCTCTGTGGATGACGAAATTGGCAAAATTTAACTGGCCCAAGAGGCATTGAAGATCCCTCAGGGAGCAGTGCCCCTGGGAGAAAAACCTCTGGGATAGGTTGAAGATCCTCTGAATCTTCTTTTGAGGGAGGTGCATGAGGTTTCTTCTGGTATTCCAGAGAATGCCCAGGAATTCGACACTCTGACAAGGGTCCAGAACGCACTTGTCTCGATTGACCCTCCAGCCGAGGAACTCCAGCAGTTCCACTGCTTCGAGAATCTGCGTCCTCAGCTTGCTCCTGTCTTGAGAGACGAGGAGAAAGTCGTCTTGATATACGACTACCCTCATACCTCGCGTTCGTAGAATCTCTGCAATCCAATTTGGTATAGTTGCGAAGGTGTGAGGGGCAGCGGAAAGGCCAAAGGGCAAGCTTGTCCACTGAAGCAACTCCTTGTTGTAGATGAAACGAAGGAGGCATCGATGCGAGTCCGCTATAGGTACGTGCAGGAAGGCTAGGGACAAGTCGATGCGAGTCATCCAGTCTCCGTCCTGGAGGAAGTCTGGAATCCTTAGGTGCGAAACGAGTCGGAACTTCCTTACCCTGACATACCTGTTGAGGCCTCGTAGATCGAAAATTGGCCTGAGTCCTCCACTGCCCTTCTGAACGAGAAACATTCTGGAGATGAAGCTGGGGCCTGGATGTGGAGGAAACTCCACTACCCTCTGCTCCTTTAGGGTAGTCTATTTCCTGAGATACCTGTGAGGAAATTTCTGTGACGAACCTGGAGCGTTTCCAATTGACTAGGAGCCTTGGTCTTGCAATTAAGGGTATTCGGAAGCCGGAGATAATTTTCAGGATGTTTGGTGGAGCACCCATATCTTTCCACTTCTCTAGAAAGAGAGACAGTTGGCCTCCTGAGAAGACACGGGGTAGATGATTGTCACTTGCTGTCAGATTTCTTTCGAAAGGATCCAGAAGGTTTGAGGTTAGGTTGCGGCTTCTGGAAGGAGCTCTTGGTGTTCGAGTAGTTCCTACTGAAGGTCCTGCTGAAGCCTGATTCGTTCGAGTAGAAGCTGAATTACGAGGAGCAAACTCTCTCTTAAAGTTTTTCCTTGAGGAGACATAAGCTGGAGTGTTTAGCCAGTTTTGAGAGCCACCGAGAGACTGAATAAAAGATGAGAGATCGCTCTTATTGAAAAGATATTCGCTGCTGGGAGGAACCTTGCGAAGAGCCATCTGAACGTTCTTATTCTTTAGTTCGGCTAGGAGATGCTCTCTCCTGGCCTCTATACACTGTCGAAGTTCTTTTGGATCTGAGATCCCGGACCGAACAGAGAGGCAAAACTGTCGAAAAGAGTTTCAGGATTAAGGATGTCTGGATTTGAGAAGGATCCATCAATAATTGATTGCAAACCTGATTTTAAAAGTTCCTTCTGCTCCAGGATCGCATTTGACAGACCGGCGAGGACCGTGTCTGTTGCTAAGAAGGGGTCCTTTTTCCTGTCTAGGTGACACAGCTCTTCGTTTACCTTTAAGTCGGTGAAACCGGGAGAAGCGATGAAATCCTTCAGGGCTGAGGAAAATCTCAGGTCCTTCCATTCAGAAGAATTGAACCGTTGTAAGTGGTCAAGGGCCTCCAGACGCTCCTTCGTGGCTGGTCGTATAGCCTTTTTTTCATCAATTTGAGTTCGTAAATCTCCGACCTGCAGGACTCTAGAACTCGAAGGCGTGGGCGTCGCAATCTGAGGGACATCTCGGTGCTGTGCTACTTGTGAAAGCAAACCAGTCAAGGAATTCAGCTGTTCCTGCATGCTCCGAAGCTGAGTTTTAAAGCTGTACCTGGGGAGAGAGAGAGATAGATAAAGGCGGATTCGCAACAGCTTCTCTCATAGGGATGCCGTGTATCGGCCAAAGCATATAATATTTTGATACCGGTTTGTGTATACATTCACACCATTCATAAGTTTACATCACGGTTTACGTATACGACATATACATATGTAATGATGTGCGATGTGAGCAGGGTTGGGTTACTAAAATACCTTAAGGGCGTGTACACTGTACACTCGACGTTCCCAATATCAACGTAATCCAAGCCGATGTTCTTTTCTCAAATGTCATATCAATTGCGCATGCGTATTGCACATAAAATAATATTTTTTAACATTTTAAACTGCGCGCCAATAGAAACCAATCAGATGTCGAAGCACAACGCATGCGGAGTGGTATTAGGCTGTGCAATCGTAGAGGGAAGATAGGTATAGAGGCGACAATGCCCACCAAACATAAAACAATGACGCGGGGAGCGAGACGTCAGGGGATGGGTTTAGTTGTGCTGCCAACAGCGTGATGGCGTTGTTCCTTTTTGTCAGTACCTCACAGATATAGATGATGTGCTTGGCTGTGTTAGTAGTAAGGGTCAAATGCGTACGTTGTGTATCTGGTGGATACCTACGTGCATCGGTAGTCGGCACCCGATACATGAATGAAATTGTAAACGAAAGTTCCTTTTTTCTAATTCCTATTCCATCTAGCCTGGTTTTTTGCAGACCGTTGAGTGTATCTGCTCATCATTTTGAAGTTCGAGCGTAGAGAAAGTCTTCGCTCTACGTTTCTATAGCTTCTAGCAAAGATTTTTAAAATTATTTTAACGCATTTAAATAATTTTAGATACATATTAAAATTACAATCATTTTTAATATATTTTTGATAAGATCAATCTTCTAAATCAGTAATATATGTAATATCATTATTAAAATATTATATATTATACAATAATATTTAAATAATATTTTTTTTTAATATTATGCGATTCAATGAAATTATCATAGAATTTTTCTCCTAAAATAAAATTTCATAAACAGCAGTATCATTATAATTCCAGAAAATATATTATATGTAATATTAATTGCGCCAGTATTCACAGAAAAAGGTAACCGAAAAAGACTCTCTTACCTCGAACAAAAATTTTAAAATAATTTTAAATAATTTTTAATGCCTCGAAAACAAATTTTTAGAACCAAAAAAAATTCCTGACGTTTTGAGCACTTTTTGTCAAATTCTCTGCCAAAAAAGGGATTAAAAAATATATAAAAAACTTTTTCTTTTAAATTTACCCTCAAGAGAGAAAAATTGAATGCAAAAAGATCTATTCCTAAAAACAAATAAATATCTTCTTCATTAATTTTATTAATTAATGAATTAAATACTAAAACAATTTTTGAGCAACGAAAAACTTCAAGCAAGAAACTTGTTAATTACAGTACAAAGAAGTTTTTTCTGAAAAATTTTAGCCCAGTAGAATTATTATAATAATATATATAATTAATTATAATTATAAAATTTAATACAAGATCGTATTTAGGGAAATAGGGCACGACGAACGCGTGTTATAGCCTCCGGTGGAGACGTGGAGAAAGAATCCAAAGAGTCGGCTATGGGAATCACCAAAACGTCTAGGTCTGGGCTGCCTGCGGTCGCAAAGAGTCCTTTTTCGTCGGGTAGGTTTTCAGCTGGGGCCTGAGTCAACTCCGGAATGCGTTCCTGAGGGATTCCGGCCGAGTAAAACGAAGGGCTGTCCGGGACCTGTCCTGGGGAAGGCGCAGAGTTCTCAAGTTGTTGGGACGCGAGAAGTTGTCGTCTCTTACGCTCACGGCGCCCTCGGCTTAGGCGCTTCTGAGGCCATCAAACCGTTATCGAGAAATTCATGAATGCACGAGAAACGTAGAAGGGCACCAGGAACCTGCGAACACGTGTGAAACGTGGGGGGGACGTCAGGAACCCGCGAGACGTGAGAAACGGGGGGGGGGGGGCGCGATTACGATCGGCGGATCATCCCCCGGAGAAGAAAAACCGGTCGACGTAATTATCCGAAAAGGCACCAATAAAACTAATGTGCACGAAACGCAATTGCGATCGGCGGATAATCTTCCGGAAAGGAAAAACCGGTCGACGCAATCGTTAATTTGGAAAAGACACCGAAAACACGCACTAAAACACGAGAACAACGAACACCACACTGTGAGCCGCTTGGAAAAGGCGGCGATCCGACGATGAAAAGGGCGCCACGAGGAGAACTGCAAGTCCCGTTGTTGAAAGCTGAAACAGATAAACTGGGAAGAAAGGAAAAACACTGAAGCTAAATGGAAAAACTATATTTGAATAAGGAACACACTGAACTGATTATACTAATAAAGAGGACTGAAAAAAAGAACGAAAATGCGGTAGAGAAAAACGAACAAAATGGAGTCTACGTGACGCGCGGAGACTTGGTCGTTCTGGTTCGCTCGCTGGGAGACAAGTGCCGGGCACTAGCGGGCAGCTAGCGTCCAAGCCGTCGCCGTTGCAAGGCGCTCCCTGATTGGTCGGCGGATCGGGCCGGGGCTTCGAGCCGGTTCAGACCGGATTCCGTCTAGGAATTCCGTCGGCGCAGATATTTCAGGGGCGAACTCAATGGTCTGGGAAGTGGCGCATATCAAATTATTATAATTATAATATTATAATTATTACTATAATTATTATAATTATTCTTATAGTTTATACAGCCAATTTTGAGCAATCAAAAAATTCAAACGAGAAAGTTGTTAATTACAGTACAAAGAAGTTTTCTAAAAAATTTGAGCCAAATCGAATTACCATTGAAAAATTTATAATATATAAAGTTAGTTATTTAGTAAATAATAATTGAAAATATATACTTTTTTAATATAAATATTATACCTTTTCCTATCAATTGCAAGTGGGAATCTCAATGGGAAATTTAGTAGCAGCTTCTCAAGAATACACAAAAATCTGTTGGCGCGTTTGGAAAACGGCGTGAGGGAGTGAGCGTGACTGGTCGTCACCACTCGACTCCGATTCCGACCTGGAACGTGTGGGTAGTTGCGATTGTGCATCGGCAACTTGGTGTGGAGTATGGGGTTGTTGCGTTCCCGGTGATAGCGTACGTGAAGGAGCACGTACTAAGGCATCCCCATGCACCTTTTGAGGGGTCCTGTCCATTAGGATCCAGTACACTTCTCTGCGAACGTCCATGATTTCATAGGGTCCCGTACGAGAGTGGGCGAGTTTTGCGTTAAAGTCCCTGGCTTTATTCGAAAGGAAGGTACTTTTGGCGTAGACCCAGTCTCCAATGGAAAAACGGGGAGCGGAAGGCACTGGGGTTGGCGCGTAACCGGCCTGATACTCAGCCTGACGGGTGCGTGCCTCTTCTTCTCTTTCTCGGTGTTCCACTGATTTGTCTGGTTGGTGAAGGTCACGGAACCTCCACTCTCCAGGTCGAGCAATGGTTCTACCGAAGAGCAGATAGCTTGGTGTAACGCCGGTTGCAGCGTTTTTGCGTCTTGGTTTCGCCTTTCGGTGGGGTTGGCTCGTGGATGATAAACGGGAGTCGTCCATAACTCGCAATCCCAGTTTTTTGCGGCCTCCGCCCAGGTGTGACCAGTGAATTGTGGCCCGTTGTCACTGAGAAGGCGTTTTGGGTACCCAAAACGCGTGAACACCTGTTCCTGCAGAAGTTTGACGGAATGAGATGCGTCGCAGACACGCATAGGGAAGGCTTCCACCCATTGTGTGAACATATCACTAAGGACCATGATATGTGTGATTCCTCGGCTCGTTGTGGGATACGGTCCCATGAAGTCCACTGCGACGGAATCGCATGCACTTCGAGCGGATCGTGGTCGTTGTGCGGGTGGCCGTTGTCCGTGCGTGGGTGTTTGACAGAGTGAATCATTTTACTATTTCAACGGAACCTTGAGTTTTCTAGCCTGTAATTCTCTTCCTAAATACTGTACATCTGCCGGGAAATCTTTTTCTTGCAGCCTTCTAAATTTTATATTTTCATGGTCACATTTTGATGGTCTGTACGCTTTTAAGAAATAAACTTAGCATCTTTCGACCACTAGTTAAGGAACCTTTAAGACTGGTCAATCGGCTAATCGGCACGTCCAAGCCATAAGATAATCCTCCCGCAATAAACTTGATTACCTCTCCCTTTTGGCAACGTTGGAATCTAGCACTTAAGTCTCAGCACTACTTCTTGGATACTCATTCGTCAGTCTAAAACCACCCTTGACAAGAGTACGACCGGGTTTGTACTTGTACCTTGTTTCGCGTACTTAGAACATTCTAGTTTAACCACTCACTTGTAACTTAGTCTTTAACTTAATTTTGAATAAACAAATTTTATATGAATGATATAATTTTAATATAGCACCTTTACCCGTGCAAACAGTGGGTTTGCAACAAATGCATAGGTTGCATCCCGAGACGTAGCGACAAATTTCTCGATTCATTCCTTTCCAGAAGAAGAGTTCTTGGATCGAGCGAATGGTTTCTTCGGCACCTGGATGTCCTGACAACGGTGTATCGTGGAACTCGTGAATTACACGTTCCCTAAGAGTCATTGGTACCTGGAGTCTCCAATTACCACTCGAAGTGTCACGACGCCAGAAACCGTTTTTGTCGAGTTTGTTTTCGACAAGGAACCTCTCTTCTTCTTGGTTCTTAGGTCCGCGCGTTCGTGTCTCGCGCCATCGTATCGCCTCGCGGGAGATATCCGGATCAAGCTGTTGTGCATCGATGATCTCTTCCAGCAAGGGTGGGACGTCTAACGCACTAAGGACGGGAACCGAAGGACCAACGCTCGACGGATTTGCAGCGCGCGTGGGCGACAACGTTCTATCCATGTCGGGTTCGCCGGGTGATAGATTGTCCGGATTAGGATGGCGAGAGAGAGCATCCGGTAATTCGTTGTCTTTACCGGAAACGTGCTCTATTTCGAATGAAAACTCGTTTAGGAGGAGATGCCAGCGAGTGAGTTTAGCCCTCGTATCCTTTTGATTCTTGCGCCAGGTCAGAGTTTTGCTATCGGTACGTAGCTTGAAGGGACGATTTTCGAGATAGGGTCGGTAATGCTTTATCGCCCAGATCACGGCGAGGCACTCCTGCTTATTGCAGTGGTACCGTGTCTCGGCTGGGGAAAATTTCGCGCTTGCGTAGGAGACGATGTTTCGTTTTCCGTCAGCAGTTTCTTGCATTAAGACCGCGCCCATTCCTCTAGCGCTGGCATCGGTCTGTAGTATGAAGCGTAGTGAGGGATCTGGTCGACTCAAGGGAAGCGAATTCGTGAACGCGGCTTTCACGGCTTCGAATGCGTGGAGCTTATCGTCGGTGATTCTGTAGGGCTTTTTGGGCGACAGCATGTCAGTTAAGGGTGCGAGAATGTGAGAAGAATTAGGAATATATTCCTTAATCCAGTTACATGTTCCGATAAACGATTGTAATTCGCGACGTGTACGGGGAAAAGTAGCGGTACGGATCGCCTCGATGTGTTCGGGTTGGACCGAGTTACCGGCGGCACTTATCCAGTGACCGAGGTAAGGAAGTGATGTTCGTTCGATATTGCATTTCTTAGGCGATACCGTGAGACCTTATATACCCAGTCGTTCTAACACCAGGGAAAGATGTACCAGGTGTTCTTCCCAATCGCGCGAGTATATGACGATATCGTCTAGGTACGCGAAAACGAAAACGCCCCATTGTTCTGCCAGGACATGTCGCATTAAATTTTGGAAGGTTGCTGGAGCTTCTTTTAAGCCGAATGGCATAACACGAAAGTGGAACAAACCGCCCCCAGGAGTTGAAAATGCGGAAATTTTCCTCGATTCGTGAGAAAGTGGAACTTGCCGTTCCTTAAATCCAGAAGCGAGAAGACCTTAGCGCACCCGAGGTCTTTTATTGTCTCGTGTATGCGGGGAAGGCATTGGGGAACGTCAACCGTTAAATCGTTGAGACGCCGATAATCTACGCAAAAGCGATATTCGCCGTTTTTGTCAGATGTAATTACAACCTGAGAGCTGTAAGGGGGCGTGGAAGGTTCGATGATGCCTTCGCTCAGCATTTCTCGGACCTGTGTGTCGATGTACCGACGTTTCTCGTCGGAGTAACGTCGAGGCGCTTCACGGAACGGTTGTGAGTCCTTCAATTCAATGACGTATTCCATAGCCATTGTTTGTCGTAAAAGTCGCGTACCGTCATGGAAACTGTCTGCGTGTTGCCAGATTATTTCCAGGAAGGCTTGGGTGTACTTTGGAGGAAAACCGTGTTTTATTTCAGGTATGATTGCAGGTGTAGTCTGGCCTGGAGAGGGCAAAGGGGCTAAATAGATTCGCCGGCGATTTTTTGAACCTAGATAAATAGAGTCGGCCGCGTGGTCATAAATGACGTGATGCTTCTTAAACCAGGGACGTCCGAGAATCATCTCGGCGCGCAATTCCGAACTAACGTAGAAAATGGCAGGATATTCCTCGTCTTGAAATTCGGGTGCTCGATCGAGGTAACCACCAAGCTTCATGATAGCGTCAACTGCTCCTTTCCGCGAATTATTAAGTTCGAAATCGTCGGCCTCGGCTTGGATCGCTCTGTCGAACAAATCTCCGAAGGTTTGGGGATTTATTGAGCGAACTGCGATATTAATAGAAGGTCGTAAGGATTCTATGAAGAGAGCCACAATTTCGTTTTCGGGTGTATCTGGCCGTAACCGTAAGGCCAGCAAATATTTTTGTTGGAGGAACACTCCAACAGGTCCTTTTTCGCTTTGTTTGCTGGAGTACAGCTTGGCTTGTAAGCGAACAAGGGCTGTGTTGCTTGCATAACGTTGTAAAAGGAGATCGCGAAATTTAGCCCAGGGAAGAGATAAACTTTTATAAAGATCCCACCATTTTGCCGCGCTATCTGTGAGGGATTTCTGTATTAGTCGAGTCCACATCTGTGGGCTTATCGACGATTCGAGGAAGTATGTTTCGCATTCCTCTAGAAAATTTATCGGATCCTCATGGTCCATTCCGGCGATGGTGGGTCGAGGGGCCTCTGGGGTTCTTAAAGCGCGTACGACTCCACGCTAATCATCATGAGTGGGCGCTGGAAGATTTGTCGTTACTGGTGCAATAGGGCGGTTGGGGGGTAGAGGAGGGGATGTTTGTACGTTTAAATTTTGCAACCTTTGTAAGGTTTCTAGGAGCAAAGCGTTTTGCTGGCGCAAGGCGTCGAGCTCCTGTTGTACATTTGGTGGAGCAACTTCGATTGGATCTAGCTGTTCGTTTTGGTGAAGTCCTGGATTTAGGTTATTAGGTTGCGCATCGGGATTATTATTTTCGGGAGCTAAATTTATCAAATCCTGAGCTCTAACGTGTGGGTCGACTAAGTACTCCACAATCGGTGGAGATTGAGCGTTGGATCTACCAGGAACGTTCTGCGCAGATCCGGAATTCGAGGTGACTTGCTCGGTTCCTTGTTTTGTAGAATCCATCTCAATTTGTCTAGGATTTTTATTGAACACGATATTTGAATATCCGAGATTTAGTCCCTTCGATCGCGTTATAATAGGATCGTAACGGGTAGTTCTGACAGATGTATTACGTCCTACGGGGCTGAGCGACCGATCGGTTTGCTTTGGTGATGTGTTTCTTCAAGGGTTATTAGAGGGCGCCACCGGGTTTTGTTGATCAGATCCGGAAACAGAGTTTTTGTTTATATTTTTGGCTGGTCTGCCACGTTTTTTAACGACAGGAGACTGTTGTACCGACATGAGCTCTAAGGAGGGGGTGGGTTGGACCTTCGATCGCGACGGCTCAAAACAAATTTTATTTTGAGCCCCACGCTTGGGCCGCCATTTAAAACAAGATCGTATTTAGGGAAATAGGGCACGACGAACGCGTGTTATAGCCTCTGGTGGAGACGTGGGGAAAGAGTCCAAAGAGTCGGCTATGGGAATCACCAAAACGTCTAGGTCTGGGCGCCACGAGGAGAACTGCAAGTCCCGTTGTTGAAAGCTGAAACAGATAAACTGGGAAGAAAGGAAAAACACTGAAGCTAAATGGAAAAACTATATTTGAATAAGGAACACACTGAACTGATTATACTAATAAAGAGGACTCAAAAAAAGAACGAAAATGCGGTAGAGAAAAACGAACAAAATGGAGTCTACGTGACGCGCGGAGACTTGGTCGTTCTGGTTCGCTCGCTGGGAGACAAGTGCCGGGCACTAGCGGGCAGCTAGCGTCCAAGCCGGCGCCGTTGCAAGGCGATCTCTGATTGGTCGGCGGATCGGGCCGGGGCTTCGAGCCGGTTCAGACCGGATTCCGTCTAGGAATTCCGTCGGCGCGGATATTTCAGGGGCGAACTCAATGGTCTGGGAAGTGGCGCATATCAAATTATTATAATTATAATATTATAATTATTACTATAATTATTATAATTATTCTTATAGTTTATACAGCCAATTTTGAGCAATCAAAAAATTCAAACGAGAAAGTTGTTAATTACAGTACAAAGAAGTTTTCTAAAAAATTTGAGCCAAATCGAATTACCATTGAAAAATTTATAATATATAAAGTTAGTTATTTAGTAAATAATAATTGAAAATATATACTTTTTTAATATAAATATTATACCTATTCCTATCAATTGCAAGTGGGAATCTCAATGGGAAATTTAGTAGCAGCTTCTCAAGAATACACAAAAATCTGTGAATTTAGTTTAAATTTATAGCATAAAAACTATTTATCATTTCGGACGAAATATGGATTAATCCAACAATTGCAAGAGTTTATAGTGAAAGAAACTAATAAAGTGTATTCTGAATGGTATAATGACGAGTGTAAAAAACACAGATTTTTCTTACTTCGAAAGCTGCTCATATCTAGAATTTCGCGTGGTTTCAAATGGGAATCTATCGACACACCCCAAATAGACAGAAAAAAGAAAAGAACACATGAAAATGTAGATGATGCCGAAAATAAAAGACGTGTAAAAAAATTTCGTCACATTTAAATGTAATTAATTAGTAATTAATTAATTACTTATAATTAAATACGAGAAATAATTAAATACTTCGTAAATCTTTCAAAAGTTCTAATAGTGTAGTAATAGTTATAATGACGTGCTCTACTTAAATTCTTCGATAGGTCGATTGGACCTATCTTTAACTCCATAAGATAGAAAGAGAAGTAGCTCACGTATTTTTGTTAGCCAGAAAAAGAAAGTAGTCTAGAACTGCGTCGGCTATGATCAAGTTTTCTATGCACATATATATATAGTATATATGAGCTACCTTATATATACAAATTTTCATTCAGTGGTAACAACATAGCAACTCCGCATATATTTGTAAATAAATTTACATTTATTAGATATATATATATATTTATTTACTTTATATTTTAATTTATTTAATTTATATTATATTTATTTATTTTCTGTATCATAAATTCATTTGTAATATACATAATGTAATAATATTAATATATTTGTCAAGAATCGTGAATATGTAAATAAATACTGTACTCATTTTCAATGTTACTTTTGAACTTAAAATAAAAACATATTTCGATACTGACTCAGTTATATTTTTATAATAATTAATAATGAATTAATATTAATTTATTAATTAATTGTATAATTAATAATTACAATTCTGAATTCTAAGCAATCGTAGAGTATAGGTCGCAGATAGAGCCTAATAAATGAAAACTCGCCAGATCCAGGCAAAAGCAAAAGCTCCATACTACTTACACTGTCAAGCATGTACCGTTAGCACAGTTTCTATATGTGAGTTATAGGGGTGGGGTCGGTGAGGGTAGGTTTAGTTGTTCTGCCCAGAGCGTGAGGTCGCTCTTAATAATTCATATTAAAACAGCGCTATCACGCTGTTGGCAGAATAACTAAGCCTTCCCTTCACGTGTCGCTCCCCTAAATTTGCCAAAGAGATTTCTGCTGTAATGTCGCCTCTATTCCTATCTTCCATCTACGATTGCACCTTATTATTGCTTAGTTTTCTGCCAACAGCGTGATGGCGCTGTTTAATATGCATTTGAAACCACGCGAAATTCTAGATATGAGCAGCTTTCGAAGTAAGAAAAATCTGTGTTTTTTACACTCGTCATTATACCATTCAGAATACACTTTATTAGTTTCTTTCACTATAAACTCTTGCAATTGTTGGATTAATCCATATTTCGTCCGAAATGATAAATAGTTTTTATGCTATAAATTTAAACTAAATTCACAGATTTTTGTGTGTTCTTGAGAAGCTGCTACTAAATTTCCCATTGAGAATTCATCGCTTGTATTTGCAAAAGTAGGGTAAGCTTTATAAAATTAAAGAATTTGATTTTGAAATAGCACTTCATTATTATTACCTGAAAGAATCTTACGACATCTATCGCAGTTGGCAAGCTAGAACGATCCTTAGAAGAAAAGTACAGACTCGATTGTTGATATATGTAGTTTAAAATTATATTAACATTTTCATCACAGAAAGTAATAATAATTATTCATTTCTAAGATGTAAAAAAACCATTTCTGCTATAGAAACTTCATGAAACAAAACATTTGACTTATACCTACATATTTTCACATAAATGTTAATCTAATTGAGTTTTAATAAAACTACTATAGCTTAATTTTTATAATAATTTTCATTACATAATAAAAATGATATTGTTTCTAAAAATATTTCAACTTTGTTCATTAAGTAAAATGTTCAAAAATAGAGTCTGGCTCAATTTCGGCTTCAGTTTCCGACTGGTTCTTGATAACACGAAAATGTTTTTTTCAAAAATAAAATTTTTTAAACTTTCATTTTGCATCTTTTTTTCGTTAGACGAAAAGTTTCAGCTTTCTAAAAAGGACTTTTTGTCCTTTATCGAAATGGTTTGTAATTCAATTTTTACTTCAACTAGTGCTCTATCAAGTAGTTTTTGTCCTTCGAGTGTTTTTGAAATTTTTTTTCCATTAATTGATACTAAAATGGAAAAACTAACTTTGTATATTATAAATTTTTCAATATTAATTCTATTTGGCTCAAATTTTTTAAAAAACTTCTTTGTACTGTAATTAACAACTTTCTCGCTTGAATTTTTTGATTGCTCAAAATTGGCTGTATAAACTATAAGAATAATTATAACATTATAATTATAATAATTTTATAATTATAATTAATTATATATATTATTATAATAATTCTACTGGGCTAACATTTTTCAGAAAAAACTTCTTTGTACTGTAATTAACAAGTTTCTTGGTTTAAGTTTTTCGTTGCTCAAAAATTGTTTTAATATTTAATTTATTAATTAAGAAAATTAATGAATAAGATATTTACTTGTTTTTAAGAATAGGACTTTTGCATTCACTTTTTCCCTCTTAAAGGTAAATTTAAAAGAAAAAGTTTTTCATATATTTTTTAATCCCTTTTTTGGCATTTTTTGGAATTATAATGATACTGCTGTTTATGAAATTCTATTTTAGGAGAAAAATTCTATAATAATTTCTTTGAATCGCAAAATATTTTTAAACAATATTTTTTAAATATTATTTTATAATATATAATATTTTAATAATGATATTACGTATATTTTAAATATTTGTAATTCTTTTCTAGAAGCTATAGAAACGTAGAGCGAAGACTTTCTCTACGCTCGAACTTCAAAATGATGAGAAGATACACTCAACGGTCTGCAAAAAACCAGGCTAGAGGAAACAGGAATTAGGAAAAAGGAACTTCCGTTTACAATTTCATTCAGTAGCGGGTGCCGACTACCGATGCACGTGGGTATCCATCAGATACACAACGCACACATTTGACCCTTACTACTAACACAGCCAAGCACATCATCTATATCCGTGAGGTACTGACAAAATGGAACAGCGCCATCACACTGTTGGCAGCACAACTAAACCCATCCCCTGACGTTCTCGCTCCCGCGTCCATGTTTTAAGTTTGGTGGGCATTTTGGGCATTGTGTACCTATCTTCCCTTTACGATGAAAGAGCCTATAGGAAAGGGCACAAACCGCGGCTAATGAAAACTAGCCTTAACGGTTTGCATGATGGGATGGGATTCTCGAAAAAATTCCATTTATGCGTTACATTTTCTACAGGATTTAAACGTCTTACTTAGAAAACTTATTTATTGTTACATTTTTTAGAGGATTTAAACGTTTTACTTAAGAATCTTATTTATCAAATCTTTTTGGGCATATTATTATCTTTCCCAGAAAAATAGTAATATCACAAAATTGAAATATGAATTTAAAGGGGGAAAGTATATTGGATAATTATGTTTGATAGTTAAGGGTGCCGTCCTATGGTAGCAAAAAACGCAAAGCAGAAAATCGTAAGAGTGAAAGGGACGGATAGATTTTCTCTCTCTTTCACTTTAATGATTTTATGCTTTCTGCTTTGCGTTTTCTGCTACCATAGGACGGCACCCTAAAAAAATATATGTGTACTGAGGATGAATTTTAGCTTTTTAGTCTGAACATTGATTTAAAAAAAATATTTATTCGTCTAAAGTATAGATCAACGTGTTGAGGATAAATGGAGTCTAAAAGATTTAAAAAAAATGTTAGGTACAGTAAAGAAAGTATATTTAATAATTGGATTTATAAAAATTCGTCAACATAAATAAATATTTACAGCTTTCAAAGCGTCGAAAATCTGCATTTTTTAAATGCAAAGAGAATATCTTTCTGTCGTTTTTGTACTGCTGGTAAATTTATTCAACTTTACCTATACATTTAGAAAAAAAGTAAAAGAAACACGTATTTTTCTTCGAAAACCTCGCGTGAGTTTTTGCGTAACGCAGAATAATTAAGAGAACGAGACTATAAAAAAAATGTTTGGGTTAATAATATTGTAGATACTTAAAATTGTAATGACTATTATTTGTCTAACAATAAGATCACAGATTTCCCTACGACAGAACAATCTTTCTGTCGTTTTTGTACTGCTGATAACTAATTATTCGTCTTTACCTACATTTAGAAAAAAAGTAAAAGAAAAACATATTTTTCTCTCTGAAAACTTTGCAAGAGTTTTAGCGTAACGCAGAACAAGAAAACGAGATTCTTGTGTTCAACATCCTTTTCCTGCTCAGCTTCCTGCTTTAATGTTGCTATCCATCCAGTAAGCGATACATCTGAGTCAGGTTCCTCATTCAGACAGCAACTTGGGTTTTCTTCACTTATTCCCGTGGAAGAGAGCTTCTGAAGAATTGTTTTAAATTCTTCTATACTCTCATCGGGTACTAGTATCATTGCACGATGTTGTTCACTTGCAATGTACTGTAGCAATTGCAGCCTTTCTACTTCAGCAGGGGATGGTATATCGCTACCATGGACTTTTCCATCGTAAGATTGTATGGAAACAGTTAATGTCAAGAGGAAAATTTCTTCACATTTATGGGTTTTTTATCGGGAGTAAAGCACTTTAAACGGCAAAAAATTGCAATGAAGTGCGCTACGTCTACTCTAATGAAAGTAGGTGCAGGACGAGATACAACACCGTTGTCTTGCAGAATTAAAAAACAATTTCGGATATATTGTTTAAGTGGAAGGCAGTTAAATGACAGTGACTGTGCTGCCAAAAGAGCTCTTGAGTAATCTGGCACTGATTCTTTAGGAGTGATGCCAACTTGTTTCAACTGGACGGTTGTACTTCTTAAAGAGGAAAACGTGTTCAGGCAAGATATAAATCAAAATGAATGGCTCTAAACCAATCTTCTGGATTGTACCTGCATAAGAAGGCATATGCTTCAACTTTTGAAGAATCAGCACTGGATTATTGCCATCCTTTGAATCGACACCGATTTCCTTATCTTTGCATTCTTGCGCCAATTTCCGCAAAACATCATTCTTATACAAGATTGGTGCCTCTACGTCACCTACATTTTGTTCCTTGACTGCAACTTTTCTTCTAAAATTCGCTGCCCCTTCTCTTATCACTTGCTGTCCAATTTCCTGACGCTTTTGAAACCGCAGTTGCCGTTTTAACTCCTCATGAGGTTCAGTTCTTGTGTCCTTGCTCTTAACTTTCATCCAAACATCTGCACCATCAAGTGGTTCCCTATTAATAGTGCCAACAAATTTGTTAGTACATTTTGTACTTTTGCATCTACCTTTTATTATTAAAAAAGATTTCTCCGGATCCCGAGAAACAAAATTCTTTTTAAAGGTAAATGCACAAGGCATTCGATACTGTTTCCAATACTCATCCGAGATAGTATCTGTCCAAACTCCACGCTTCAGTACCAGATATTCGCGACCATCTTTATAAGTGCAGGGAGCTGGTTTGATTTCCTGCCAAAGCTTATGAGGAATACATAAATCCAATATGCCTTCAGCCTTGGAAAAAGATGTGGAGAATAAAGATGTCTCATCACTAGATTCACATTTTTTAGTTTCATCTTCTAATTCGGTACTATTTTCGACAAAATTCAAATCTTTCTGGACATGAGCAATCTTCTTATCTATTTCAAGTTCCTTGAAGACTTTTGTACTAATTTCCCGACGATTTTCCCTGAGAATGGTGTAAATATTGTGAGGTGTGCACTTATTTCCCAACTCATTGCTAACGAGCGAATAAAATTGATCACTGTAAGCTGGAAGTTGTCCGTTTATTAAACTATTTTTAAATTTACAGACGGCCACAACGAAATCTTTCTCCTTCACTGCAGCTTGTCGTGGCATCTGTAACGTAAACAAGACAGAATTTAGTTGTCATATAAACTTGGGACCTCCTCGGAAAAGAATCGGCTTAAGTAAATTGTAATAAAAGAAAAATTTCGGAAGTTATTTAAAATTTAAGAAAAATTAAAATTTGCACTCTTTTTGCAAATTTGACAAAACGAATTCATCTTAGGCTCATTTTATAGAGAATTTTTATAGCTTTCAACCTATTTAGAGAAAAAAAAATATTATTTTTCACATAATTAAAATTAAAGAACTTAAGCAATCATCAAAAAACCAGTGTTCCTACCATTCTGACCTGTAGTGTAAAAAACGAGTTTCATGAAAAAAATTGAATTAAATTTGACAAAAATTCTACATTGTTTTCAGCGGTTGATGATTTAATATTGAATAAAGTTTTTAGTTTAGGTAAATTAGTTTCCAATTATTCTTTTAAAATATTTAAAACTGACATTCAAACATTCGAACTCATAAAAATATTTAAAAAAACTTGTTTAAAATTGTTTTAATCAAAATTTTTCATTTTTTCTGACTCGATACTCGATCGGGTTTAAAATCAAAGTAGCACTGGTCAAGTATCAAAATATTGATATTAAAATATTGATATCCTGACAACAGGGAATTGATTGATGGAAATAAAATTGGAATATAAATAAAAATTAAAATAAAAAGTTCAAGTGTCAACTAAAAATCAACTGCAGAATGCACATGTCGATGTAGAGCACGCTTCAACTGTTCAGAAATAATTTTTTGAATTTTTAAATTCTTGATACATAAAAAAGACTTTTTACTGTCAAGTAATCACTGTAAAAGAAATGTTAGGCTTAAATTTCAATCTAATAAGACAAATTATATCACGTTTATTAAAATTTAGATCAGCTGATTAAAAATGTATGAAATTTCATTTTATAGCAGTTCAATTTGTTTTCCATTTGCCTTAAAAGATTTGATGAATAAGTATCATAAGTAACACGTTTAAATTCTCTAGAAAATGTAACGATAAATAAGTTATCTAAGTAAGACGTTTACATCCTGTAGAAAATGTAACGCATAAATGGAATTTTTTCGGGAATCCCATCCCATCATGCAAACCGTTAAGACTAGTTTTCATTAGCCGCGTTTTGTGCCCTTTTCTATAGGCTCTTTCATTGCTGATTTGCGTAGGAAACCACAGAAATTGTGAAATGTATGCGGTGTATGGAGTATGCCTTATTGCCTTCCTCTGTAAACATGTCAACCCACCCTGGTTTCCATAAGATGTAACATTGGTTGTTTCCGATATTTCGCTCTGAGTGTGCCGTCCTATGGTAGCAGAAAACGCAAAGCAGAAAGCAGATAATCGTAAGAGTGAAAGAGACAGATACATTTTCTCTCTTTTTCACTCTAATGATTTTCTGCTTTGCATTTTCTGCTATCATAGGACGGCACCCTGAGTGCACTCAGAGCTCGCTGCGGTGCTCAACCAGTTTTAATCATAGAAATGAGAAAAGGTGTCTGTCGATGATCTTATTGGTCAGATTTGGCGCGAATTGCAAGTGTTGTGAATGATGGCGAAGTTTAGTGAAAAACAATGTCGAATGGTTGCGCTGTTTCGAGATTTGTTGTGAAAGGGTTGTGTTCATTACCGATTTTGTTAGTAACGTGCTCTAATATCGTGCTCCAACTTTTTGGACAGAGCGCAGATATCGAGCGTGCTAAAGAAAGTAAAAATGGGCGCGAATATTGTAAATCTTATTGATCCTGGAATCTTCTTGGGTGCTGTAAATTTGCTCTTCGATGGAGTGAATGAGAATTTAGCAAATTTGATGAATGTTGTAGAAATTGTGGCAGAGGAAAGAGAAAATCACGAGAGAGTAAGAAATTTCTTCGAAAAGGTTATACCTCTCTATTCATTATCAGGTTAATATGTATATAATTTTTAAGTATCAATTTTCAGAAAATATATTTTTTTAATGTTCACGTTTCATTATTATTTCTCTGTAATTTTTTAAGTATCTATTGCACAGTCTTCCCCTTTTTTTGAGAGATTCTCCCTTTTTCCCGAAAAATTAAAAAATTTTTTAAACAATTGCAAATCATTTAGAATAATTTTAAAGAATATCAAAATATTTTAAGTTATTTTAATGAATTTCAAGGGCTTCTAAGATATGTAAAAAAACTTTAAGGATTTTAAAGAATTCAATTTGATTTTGTGGAATTTCGATAAATTTAAAAAATATTTCTAAGAATTTTATAGAAACTTTAAACGACTTTAGCCACTTTTAAGTAATATTTAGAAATTTAAAAGGATTTTTACGAGTTTAAAAGAGTTTAAGGATTTTCAAGTGATTTCGCAATATTTTAAGATATTGCAATACATTACTGTTAATGAGAATTTGGATATTTTTTAAATATCTTATTCCTGTTTGGAAAAATATTTTAACATCGCATGGGTGTCAAGTTCTAAGCCAAGTTCTAATCTAAAAATTCGATTTCTTCATTTTACTCAATAAGTAATAAAATTACAGTATTTTCCCGATTAATCAATTTTTTACTAAAATTATGAGTCCAAAGCGAAAGAATATCTAATACAAATATTTTTTAAGTAAAATGAAGATATAGAATTTTGAAGTTAGATTTTCAATTCTTTGATTTATACATAAAGTACTGGTATTATATATTTTTTCGCTCTGAACGCACTCTTATATTTAAAAAAAAGATTAACACTTCAGAGTGAAAAAGTACTTATCTATAATTTTCGTTCAGATAAGTGGAGAATAGAATTTTGAGTTTAATACTTGGGCCCAACTCTCTTAATTATTAAAGTTCATCAATTGTTAAAGAAACAATAAATAATTTATTATTTTTAATTGAAACTCATTTGATTGAATGATATTTTGTCATTATTTAATTGTAAAAAAAAATTCTTATAAATCCTGTACAATTTTCTGGAAATTTTGTTTAAAACCTTATTTCTGCTTTGAAAAATATTTGAATTTTGCATCTAGATGTTCGGGAACATTAATTTTTTCTATTTATTTTAGAAACCTTAAATAATTTCATTATAATTAATACTATTTTTTTGACTAAATAATATTTTAAATTATATTTCATTAAAAGAGTTTTACGAAATACTAAAGTATTTAATACGATTTTCCTGGTAATAATAATAATAATTATAATAGAGATGAATAATAAGAATATAACAATTCTTTAAACAAATTTTTATTATTATTTTCAACATGTCGAATTTACTGTTCAATCTTGTCCATTTTTTCCCCTTTTTTTTTTTAAAAAAAAAAGTCACCCTATTTCCCCTTTTTTGAACTCATTTTACTCTGTGCTCCCTGTACTTATGAAAGTCTTTGATATGTCACGTGTCCCAGGAAGAAAAACCAGATTAGAAAATGTCAATCGGTTTGAGGCTTTCGTGAATCCGCATTCTTAAATTAAGGTGAAATTTCCAATTAAAAATTTAACAAAGGGTTTACTTTAAGATTTATTTACTTTGTAATTGTAACCCCTACTTATTTATATCGAGAAAGATCGATTCAAGATGGATGTATTATGGATGGATGCCACGGTCGTATACATAGGTCCGGGGACTTTCATGGTGGCGGATGTTCCCTTGTTGAAGCTTCCAGTTAATTCCAAAAATTGACACTTGTATATCAAACGGCGTGGTTCACAACTACTCTACTAGTGCGCCATATAGTAAAGTGGTAGGTTCGCGAAACTTTTTGGCTTACATTACGGACACGAAGGAATAGTAAGGAGATCGAACAATGCATTGGGAAGTGTTCAGAAATGTCAATATAAACTGCACTTTAAGTACCAGCCTTCTTGTAAGGGTGCTGTCCCATGTGGGCGCAAAACGCAAAGCGTAAAATGAACAGCCAATTGCAGAACACTTTTAGATTTCTGTCTTCTCCAAGATTCTGTCATTGGTTGTTTGTTTTGCGCTTTGCATTCTGCGTCTGCATGGGATTCCACCCTAAGGCACGGAGGCAGATTGTTCGCACATGCGCGGTACAAATCGACCCGTCTTCTTTTCTCTCGTGAATTTGTGTGAGTGAGTGGTTCGAGCTCTTCGAACTCTGCGTGTTGTTTCTAAAAGTGAGGTTATATTGTTATTATAATATTGAGCTATAGGTATTATTCTCACGTCATTTTTGAAACGCTCTTAATGTACCGAATGATCGGAGAATAACAAATTTAAATAAATAACAGCAATTTTAATGAAAAAATAATTATTGATTTTCTAAGAGGATTTATATTTCTTACAAAACATACTTAAATATAAATTTATTCTGACACCAGCTGAAAGACTCTTACCGAATCGGGCGTAAACAGTGTAAGGCCTTTGGAATTTTTGTTCTTATAGGATGTATTGCAGTTGGGAACACAGCACGTCATCGTTATGAAGCTTCTATTTATTTATTTACTAGTCAACAACATATTTTTTATTGCACTCGCGAACTTTTTGACTTGACATATACATATAACCTTACTTTTAAAAGCAACACGCAGAGTTCGAAGAGCTCGGACCACTCACTCGCACAAATTCACGAGAGAAAAGAAGACGGGTAGATTTGTACAGCGCATGTGCGAACAATCTGCCTCCGTGCCTTACAAGAAGACTGGTACTTAAAGTGCAGTTTCTATTGACATTTCTGAATAGCGAGTTCGATCTCCTTACTATTCCTCCGTGGTTACGGAACATCCGCCACTATGAGAGTCCCCGGAGTGTGTATACGACCGTGATGGATACAGATTTGTAATTCTTCAATAAAGGTGCATTCACACTCCGCGATGTTCATTCGCATTTATTAAAAGTGAATGAGCACCGCAGCGAGCTCAGAGCGCACTCAGAGCGAAATATCGGAAATAACCATTTTTATTTTTAATTACCAAAAAATATATGTAGTCTAACCAACGCCACCAAACAATATTGAATTAACTGGTGCCAAGAAAATTCGGAAAGTTCGAATTGCAGGATGCAGGTATTTTTTTAAAGTTTATTCACCTTTTAAATTTTGACCGCCAAACGTTAAAAGTGGACCATCAAACACCACCAAACGATCAACAAACGATTCTCTTAGGACACGGTCGTATACACAGGTCCGGGGTCTCTCGTAGTGGCGAATGTTCCCTAACGTAAGCCAAAAAGTTTCGCAAACCTACCACTTTACAATGGCGCACTAGTAGAGTAGTTGTGAACCACGCCGTTTGATATACAAGTGTCAATTTTTGGAATTAACTGTAAGCTTCAACAAGGGAACATCCGTCACCACGAGAGTACTCGGACCCGTGTGTACGACCGTGCCTTAGGAAGTTTTCGAAAATATTAAATCGTGAGGTTCAAGTGGGATACTTTGTTTTTTAAATTTTCGCGCCAAGGCGATAACGTGCGTAGAAACATCTGCACGTTGATACTTTAATCTTTTTCCGTAAAATTACTGGAACTTTTTTATTTTTAATTACCAAACAATAAAGATGTACCAAGAAACGCTACCAAACGATTTTGAATCGATGAGCACAAAGAAAATTCGAAAAGTTGAATTGCACGGTGCAGGTACCTGTCGTACAACCAAAAGATTGTCGATTAAAAAAACGACACTTCAAACATCAAGGATTGGTCAAAACCTATTAGTTAGTTATTACACGGGGCAAGTCTCTTTGCGGCATGTCACATCTGTGGCATATCACACGTGCGAAATGTCGCACCTGAGGCATGTCACAACTGCGGCATCTACCCAGAGGCTTTTCTGCTATGCAGCATTTCTCACAGTTAAATTGGCATTTTTGCCGTATTTCTCACCAGTGCTAAGTCTCCCAGTGGCATCTCTCCCCTCCAAAAAAATTTTTAAGTCCAAATAAAAATATCAAAAGTGCGGCAAGTCTCCCAAGAAATCAAGAATCATTGTCACATCTGTGACATCTTCCATTCGCGGCAAGTCTTTCCAGCGGCATCTCTCATTTGGGAAAAATGTTTAAAGGCACTTTCATACCTCTGCAAGCATGCACGCTGCTTGCTTACACAAGCAAGTGGCCTTTCACACCTCGGTTTTTCGTCAAGCGGAAAATTGTGAAAAAAAATTTTAATGGCGGCAGTTTTTAAATCTGAAAAAGTTTGTTTATTAAAGAATAGATTGTATTGTATGATAAAATATCGATAAATGTCAGAATAATTGTTATTATGTAATTATTAATTGTAATATATACAAAATTAGGTCAATTTACAATAAAATTATGTGATTAAGATATATGTGATATGGGACTGTTAAGCCTGTTGCAGCATTTTACGAAATCATGTAAACAAACACAGAAAAATAGCAAAATCTGTGGAATGCCTTAAAATCCGCCATTGTGTCCACATCTTACCAATATGCGGTGTTTGAGGTCGCAAAAATGATGTGTTTGAAGTGTCGTTTTTTTTATCGACAATCTTTTGGTTGTACGACAGGGGCTATCTGCTTATTTTCTGCGAAAAGAAATTTGTTTGGCTAAAAAGTGAATTTTTACAAGCGTGGAGACGCGGGTTGAGAGGTGCAGGTAAACAGTACTTACATTTTGCCAAGTCCCTGTCCGAGCAAAAAAGGCACAAAACTTCACTCCAAGGGTGCTTCACTCACTCAGAAAAATTTTCCGAATCTCGATATGCACTTCAAAGCCCGAGCACTTACGAAAATTGTGTAAAAAAAGAAGTTTGAGTAATCGCGTACTACACATGTGCTAGTTACTTGAATATAGTTACTGGATCTGTCAGTTGTTTCGCAGGGTCGCCAATTGACCATTGTTACACCGTGTTTTGGCTCCGGTTTCATCCAAATTGATCTGTAAAGTCACCACATTACCATTGAACATTTTAATCGTTTATTTTCCATGAATAAATTATCTGAATAATTCAACACGGAGAAAAATGGAAGGTCAGGCTGAATCTCTAGATGGTCAGACTGAATCTATTTGAGGGTCGATTATAGGACAGCTATCAAGATGGTCAAATTAGCTCTCTCTAAAGAGTCAAAATAAGATGGTCTACTCAACGATCTTGAAGGGTCGATTTTTGATATGTAACACTAAACTTTTTTTTTCACTTTTCATCGATGACGACCAGAGACTGATCTCAATCACAAAAACTTCGTGGACTACTATTAATTAAGCAATTAAGGAGATATTTGATGAACGTATAATTTTTAATAATATTTTCTTGAAAAAACTATCTGGACCGGAATCCTTTGCGAAAACGAATGAAAATCGCGAAAAAAAAATGATGGTCACTTCAGTTTCAAACTTCAAAGGTAGATTCGACCATCGGGGAGAGTCGATTTGATCATCTTGTGACGGGAGGTTAATTTACCCGTAAATTAAAGTAAATTCTCGGTTGCCGTGGACGTCAAGGCGGGAATATTTCAGTGTATAATTTGAATTGAGCGCGGTATGGCAGATCTCTCGCTGACTATTTGAGCGTGGATCTTGGTCGACAGGCTCGTGAGCGAGCATGCGTGTGGCGTCTGCGTGATCAGGTGACTCCTTGGAGAGCTCTCTCTTGTGACGATCGTTCTTACGGTAGGAAGTTCTTGTACTTCATAAAGTTATTGTCGTCCAGAGTCGAGCTTGCCGTACCGGGCAAATATCAAATAGCGAAGATTGGATATATTAAGTATTGAAAGGAATATATTGTCGAAACATCGAGTTATTGTGTAATTACGTGATATTGTCGACAAGGGATATTGAGGTCCAGTTGAGGACTATTGTCGACTAAACTATTGTAAGTACCATTTATTTGCTTGTTCATAATAAATGATTGGAACCTATTTCATTGATAATCGCTTGTGTTAGCTTATTAAGGGTCAGCCCGAGTACCCATCCCAAGCTCTCCGCACGTTAGTCTTATTAATAGCTTTGGTTTTACCTTGCTAATCAGGTTTGGCATAGATTAGCTGGCGCCCGTTGTTTTAGTTGTAGATTTAATATTTTCTGGAGCCTCAGCAGCCACCGACCCGGGCCGCGCTGAGTGTAAGGGTTAAGAAAAATTCTAAACCTTCTCAATCTGCTGATGGTCAACCTGACTGTACGGGGTAGGAATCAAGTGAATAACAGGTTTAAGAGTTAAAATGCACTTTCGATTTTATTCACAGTCCAAAATAAGAAAACCACGCTAAGAGACTTGAGGCACAAAAATCCACTCAAAGCGTAGCGTGAAGCAGCGCAAGAAATACAAATTAAAAAGAGGCACTAACCGCACTCGATGACACACTCACCAAACTTTACGTTTGGCCTTCTTGACAAAACGCTGAGAATAAAAAAGTACGAGGATTGGTCTTGCAAGTCAAAAACACTACTCATCCGTTGAGGAGCCGGAAGCGATCTGATCGATGCACTCAGCGCCGCCCGGAGGGCCTGCGAAATTTTCGTCTAATATGACGTCAGAGCGAAAATTTCTTGGAAGCTCAGCAAATTTCCCGGAAACTTCTTAGCATTAATGAAACTTCCGGAAAACCCAGAACTTATCACCACCGGCAACATTGAGCATACACTAAACGAGTCGAAATCTCAAATTTCTCTATTTTATTTGTCACAACATTTTTCTTTTTTGTTTCCTTTTATTTTCATGGCACAAGGCCGTGGGTATAGCATGTTTTGGCTTGCCCCTTGGTAGTTTTGGCCTGCTGTCCCGCTCGGTTCACATGTTTGGTTAGTTTCCGGTGGCGCCGCTTAGGTTTGTCCACCGTTTAACCCGTTTATGAGATCGGAACACTCGTTTCCGATCTGCTTTTTGCATCTATTTTAGCGATGCACTGGTTGAGTTTTGGACAGCGGCTCCTCTCTCGCACGTGATTTTTCAAGGAAACACAGATTTTATAATAGGATTCTACAAAATAGCAGAAAAGTTCTGCCTCTCCTTTAAAATGACTCGTTTTAGCGCGCATCAATCAACTCGCTTTTGCACGCATTGATTATCTTACTAACTAACGTTCTCTTTTAAATCAGTTCTTACATAAACTTATTTCTAAACTTTGCGCGTTTTAGATACATATTTTTCTTAAATTCTAGGGAAGATATTTCCATCTGTCATAAAACTATCCATAAAGAACATAAAAAACATAAATAGAATAAAAAATAGTGAAAACATTATAATATTTAGTGCCTGTCCCCAACACTGACCATAAATTGAGAGTCGGTTCGACCATATCCTAAAAGTTATAAGGGGCCGATCTGACCATCTACAAAGTCACACCGACCCTCTAAATTTTGACTCAAACTTTGACCCTCCAGTTTTTTCTGTGAAGTATCCAATTTATTTTGATCAGTATTGTCAGAAATATCATTTAATCCAAAAACACTAATAAAAGGCTTTTTCAAATAAATAAAATTCATTTAACGACGGTCTCCCCCACTATAGGGTACTTTACCTTATAACCTCTTAAATATTTTTCTAGTTTTCGACAAAATCAAATATACCGATTTTCATTTTTAAAAAACCCGCCTATACCACGGCTATTCACATTCTAAATAGAAATCATTGTAAAATAAAATTATTGTAAAGGGAATGGTAGTTTGAAAATTTTTAAAAAATTTTACATATTAGCTAAGATAGTTGCAAAAAACTATGATTTTTATAGTTTTTTCATGGTACCACCATGAAAATCGACTAGCCTTTGCTTCGAGAAAAATAAATTGAATGAATTTTTAAATATTTAATAAAGTCACTAAGTTTTCCTTTCTGAAGAAGCAAATTAGCTTCAAATTTTTGTTATCTGAAAACTTATAAATGAAAATGAAACTTTTAAACGTTGAAAATAACAATAACTTTCTTAATATTCAATTAGATGTAATATGAAATCTTATATGTCAATTGATTCACCTCGAAACAAGGAATCTTGATTATTTGAGAACTTATAGTCGGACAATGAATTTTACAAAAATGACAAATTGGAAAGTATTAGATACTTATTTAATTGAATTAACCGTTAAAGTGATGGACGCTTAAAATAACCATTAAAATGAAAATAAATGTTTTATAAGATATTTATTTAAGCTATTTGAATAAGGGATATCAATAAGGAAATTTAATCAGATTTGAAGGATTTGAAGGTGTTCAAACATATATGAAGAAAGTTTTTCTTAGTAATTTAAATTGATTACAAAAGATTTTAAAAAATTGAAGGGATCGAATATAAAAACATTGAATTTTTAAAATTGAATATATTGAAAAATCTTTGGTCAATTTTTGAGATATTGGTTATGCCAATAAGCCCTAAACATTTCATTAATTTATTTGCAACTGTCTTTCAGACATAGTGGTAACAAAAAAGGCGAAATTCATCCACGACACACAGTACACACAATTGATTAAAATATTGTATTAAACATTTAACAACTGAGAAAAGTTTAATTAAATTATTGTAAAAATATTTCAAAATGTAATTACCATAGTTTATAATGTCATGAAGAATATCATTTCTTTATTTTATGTGTTTAAATATTATTGAAATATTAGAATATTTTACAAATATTTTCTATAAGTTTCCAGACGAGTTTAAAACTCTTATAGAAGAATCTTTGAAATTCCTTGAAATTGAAATCTAATTGTTGACTTTCGAATAAGACATATTTTGTATCCCGGGGTCGTAAAATTTGGTAGATTCACAAAATATAATTTATTTTCAATTGCTTCTTTGTCCCACTGTCACCATTTGAGACAATATGGGACCCCTTGCTGCGAAAAGGTTCAAGAGGACTTCAATGTTTCGGAACTTTCCCGCCCTTAGTTTTCCAGGCAACTTTTCCAAACAGCTCAGTATTCTCGTTTTTAACTCTTATTTTCCATTTCCAAGTTCCACTGACCAACAGCCTATAAGTAGTTCGAAGGCATTCTCAGAGTCCTCAGTTCGCATCAGTCTCTTTGAGTTACATATCCTCGCTGAGAAAACTTTTCCTCGAGTGTTTTGTAAGTTCTGCAGGTGTATATAGTTTGAGTTTTGTGGAGCAACTGTTATTATGGACAATTTTGTGCAGCTACAACGACAGCATAGAATCAACTATATGGTAAGCTAACAAATCAAATTTATAACAAATTATATAAAATTTAATAAAATAATTTTTTTTATTTATTTAACAATTGCTCAAACACTTTCTTCACGCGATTCTGACAAATCTTTATCCAGAAGAATTATTAATGACTTTAGACGAGTTTTCACGTGAAAAATTATCAATGCATAAAAAGTTAATCGCATTTTTAACACTTTTTTCACGGACAAAATTTGGTACAGTTGCTGCACTACCTCTAGTGCTGTTGCTGCACCACAATAAAGGGCGAATGTTGCCCTATTTTAGGTTAGCTACTGTACTTTTTATGGAGAAACTGCTGTTCCCCTACAGGGTCAGCAACTGTACCAAATTTTTTTACCTGTGTAATTCAGATAACAATTAAAGTTTATGTACTTAGTCGCAATTAAAACTCATGTAGATGATATACTTAAGTTATACCTAACAAGAAAAACCGCGGAGATAAAGCACACAGCACATAATTCTTGTTGGCTTTTTGGCATGTCAAAAAAGGATTAATTTGCCTGTGTTAAAAATTTCGTAGATTTGATGATAATAAAATTTAACATTTTTTATTAAAAGATTCTTTCATATTTCCAGATTTCTCAGTAAATAATGCCTTTCTTATTTTATTAAGTGTTTCTGCTTCAAACTAGAAACTTCTTTATAATTCTTCCTCTTATAATTAAGAAGATATTTGAATAATTGAACCGCTGGCGATCAAAAGGGGGTACGCGTGGTTTCGAAATATCCACTTTTTATGAATTACTTAAAAACTACAAAACCTACAAAAATTTTTACAAGAGGAAAAAAAAGATGCGCCTTGAAATTCTCTACAAGTATACGTCTTTAAAATTAAAAATCCAAAGACTTTAAATTAACTTGGAGGACAATACTTCTCAGGCTGAATCCACGCATACCCCCTTTTGATTGCCAGCGGTTCAATTGATAGGGTGTGATTTCACCCAAACACGATTACTCGAAAGCACGATTTGTCCAACCAACGTTAATTTCAGAGTGTACGACTTTGAAACTGTGATGCAGACTATATAGAGTGGCAAATGGTAGCAAAGAATATATTCCTTGTGCGATGACAAAATTAAACAGAGAAAAGAGAATATTTATTTATATTATTATTTTTCAACGCAAATGGAAATTTTTAAATAAAAATCATCATGTATTGGTAAAAACTTATTATTAGTTATGGTATCTTGAGGTTATGTTTATCATTTTTCAATGGAATTGGATATTCTAAATTACAAATCATCGAATATTGGTCCAAAGTAATAAGTTTTAACCAATATTTGATGTTTTTTATTTTAAAATATCCACTTCCGTTGAAAACGAACAAAAATAACCTGAAAATACCCTAACTAATAAGTTTTGACCAATACTTAGGGTTACCATCCGTCCTGGTTTTTCAGGACAAGTCCTGTTTTTTCGAGGTTTGTTCTGGTGTCCTTGTTTTTTCTTGAAAATAGGCAAAATGTCCTGGTTTTTTTTTAAACCAAAATTTTTTACAGGAAATATTTTATATTTTTCTATTTCTACAATCGCAGTTGTAGGTTTTAACATAATACTGAGGGCGACTTGATAGAAATACGCGCGTAGTTTCGAGTTTATTACCTTTTTTTTAAGGATCACTCGGAAATTGTAGAGCGTCCTGGTTTTTTACGCGATCGAGATGGTAACCCTACAATACTTGATGATTTATATTTTAAAATATCCATCTCCGTTGAAAAATACAAAACATAACCTTAAAATACCATAACTGGTTAGTATTGACCAATACTTGATGATTTGTATTTTAAAATATCCATTTCCGTTGTAAAAGAACAAACATAACCTTTTAATACATCATTATAAAATGTAAGATGTTTCCAGTTATTGGCTTTGGACTATGTTTTACCACTGTTTCCCTGTAAAATACGTAAAATTCAAAAGTATTGTTTCGCATTCACGATTTGTTTCCGTGAATTCGATTATGTGTCAGTTTCGCATTGGAGAATAGCTGAAAATGTTTAAATGCGCTTTCTAATGCGACCGAATGAGAGAAAAGTTTTTCACGAAATAACAACTTTTTAAATCGAAAGTTCACATTGCTCTGTATACTTTTGAAAGCGAAAGAATGAGTTGCAACACAAAACAGAATTGAATCTCATTAAATCTAATGAAACCGCATTAAAAATTTAATACCTTTCAATATTTTTCAATACGATGTTTTTTTACAGGGTTGCCAGTCTATACAGTCTGCATAACAGTTTCAAGGGCGTACTCTCTGAAATTAACGTTGGTTGGACAAATCGTGCTTTAGAGTAATTGACAATTGTGTTTGGGTGAAATCACACCCTACCGTTCAATTATAAAATAAAACATCGATATCATTAAAATAATAACATTAAATATGATTAGATCTTATACAAAAATAGTTGAAATATTTTGAGGTTATATTTTTTTTATATTTATGAGAAAATGATTTCTAACAGTAAATATGATTAGATCTTATCCAAAAATAGGTAGTTGGAATATTTTAAGGTTACGTTTGATATGAATAGATCTTATCTAAAAATAGGTAGTTGCAATATTTTGAGGTTATGTTTTATTATATTTCTAAGAAGATGGTTTCCAACATTAAGTATGATTAGGTCTTAACCAAAAATAGGTAGTTGGAATATTTTGAGGTTATGTTGGTTAATATTTATAAGAAGATGATTTCCAACAGTAAATATGGTTAGATCTTATCCGAAAACAGGTCGTTGAAATATTTTGAGGTTATGTTTGATTATATTGATGGGAAAATGATTTCTAACAGTAAATATGATTAGATCTTATCCAAAAATAGGTAGTTGGAATATTTTCATGAGATATTAAATTATTTTTTAAATGACTTTCAAGGGGTTTTTTTCCTGGTGATATTGTAGCTGGTTGAAGTAGAGCTTCAACAGTGTGTTTTAATATCATTTTTTCACAATAATGAAATCACCTCCTCTCTTCCATATTTTTCAATCTAATGAAAGAATTGAAGAGATACCTCATTATGTTTGTATCTAATGTTTGATCTTGAATCCTCTCTTCATTTCCCTCTTTATTTACAATGAAGCACTCAGGATCACTGACAGATAGCCTCTTTGATACTGCCTCCGTCACATAACTTGTTTCCGTATATAAAAGAGGGTTACATACATTCAAAAGTAATCATTTCTTCTACAGTAATTCCAAACACGTTTGCAATTTTTTCATTATTGGGAACCTAAAAGCTGGAATTTGTACATTTTTATCTTCCTATTATAGAAAAGCACCCATTAAATAAAACAAGACAAGAATAAACAGAAGAACGCGGAAATGTTTAAACTCTAAGACTCTCGAACCCTATAAAGTAATATCAAGGGAGAATCAAGAAATTCTTGTCTTCACTTATATATGTATCGGCTGAATGACGATACTTATACATGTGAAATTTTACTGCGCATCTTTTTGCTCATAGAAAAAAGTTATAGCTTTTTTAGTTTCCCAATAAAGGACGTCTTTAGAACGTTCTTAGGACTTTCATGTTTTTGTGCCCACTGTTTGCTTTCGGCGATTGATAGCGCGTAATAGGGATTAAAAAATTTATTTTCAAGAAATTGTTATTAATTTTTTCCTGATACCTACTTGTTTTTAATTTAATTGCAGAGTTTTTGAGAAGATGTTTGCCCATTCAGTTTTTGATTATTGGAATTGGAAATTCTGTAATATTTAATATTAGTTTTCTAATTTATTTGTTATTATTATTATTTTGAATTGGTCTCGCCTAAGATAATTAAATTGGAAAGTGTTTACCTGCCGGAGACCGATTTTATTACTCTTGGGATTTTCGATACCTGCCCTTATCTTTTCAAAGGTAGTCATTGTCATTATTTCAGACAATAACAATAATATTTGTTGAATTGTAAGTAAATTTATCTTTAAAGTGAATATGATTGGATATTATTGAATGAGTTGAGAATCACTGTGTAAGAGGTGTCCACGAGCGGAACGTCGATCATACACCGCTTTTTGATTTCTGTCTCTTAAGTAAGAGGACTTGTAGTGTTGCTCTTCAATATGTAAAAGTAATATTAATAAAGTTTATCATAGTAAAGTGTATCCCGTAACAACTTTATCAAAAACCACCCTCAACATTCAACAATATTGTATTGGATATACAATATGATTCATTTAATGAACTCAGTTCGATTTTGTCTCTCGAGCAGAGAAGTCGGATAAAAGCCAAAGCGAGACCCCTGTCTAATTCGAACCTCTAAGTGATTTAACTTCATCAATGATTGTTCATCAAAAAAAGGGATTAATTGTGCTTTTTATGTGACACTTCCCGGCTCGATCGTCTTCTTGTATTGTGGGAAGTGACGAGTCGGATGACATACACCTTCAGTTGCGTCGGGATCGATTGTTTTGAGAACGATCGTGGTCGTTACATTTGTGCTAAGTTTCCAAACATTTCTATATATTTTTATATCTAGTGTCTAATGTGTACGAATTGAATAATGGATTGGGAATTGGAACTTATTTAAATGCAATTAGATTAAATACTTTTGTATAAATTCAGATGAACTATGTATACATTTTATGACATTGTAAAGTAGGATATCTCTCGCCTGCCCGCACCATTTTTCATTATTTTACTAACACTAGGGGACGTAAATTATTTTCAAAAATAAATTTTTAAATTCCCTTTACTCTATCGATTGAAAGACATGTTCGACAGAGTACATTCTTTGAAAATTTAATTTAAAACATGAAAGATCTGACAAATTGAGCAAAAGTTGAAAAGTGGAAAACAGATTAATGCGTTTTATTTTTAAGGTCTACCGTTTTTTGGCAGAAATATGACCTTCTCTGGTTCGCCTGCTTTTATAAATGAAAAGGCGTTCTTCAAAGGAAATCAATGATTCTGAAAATTAAAATACATATTTTATTTACATAAAATGGAAACAAAATAAGGTATAATAAATAATAAATTATTATATATAAATAATACATTATTTACCATCTTATATTGCAGAGATGTGTATCTTTAAGGGAATCTAAAGAAAATACTCCTCTACATTATGCAGTTTTCCATGGGGATTTAAGAGCTGTCCAATTGTTGATAGAAGAGGGCGCAGACATTAATGCCGTTTCGGATTATCGATCGCCGCTTCTGATAGCATGTGGCAGCGTTCAAAATAATTGTCGTGGACAACGCTGCAGTTCCTTGGCTGGGACAGACCGTTGCATCCATATTCCTCGTCGCACTCCATACTTCCATCAAGCGATAGCGGAGTACCTGATTCAAAACGGTGCCGACATTAATTTTCGCGATGGTAATCATAAGTCTGCTTTAGACTTATCCTGCGAAGTCGGCAACTACGAAGTGGTGAAGCAATTGAATGATCGCTTTGCAGAAATCGAAGTCACAGGTATAGACTCTACATTGCATTGTTCTGTTAAAGGAGGAAATCCACGAATAGTCCAACTTATTGTGGACAGACTTGACTCTAATGGAGATACAATTCGAAATATAAATGATCCTTCCTGTCTTTCTTATGATTCACCTCTGATGATGGCGATTATGGAAATGTGGAATCATCCTAATGTTTGCCAGATCGTAGAAATCTTAATACAAGCTGGCATTGATGTAAATGGTCCGACTGATTTAGAAAATGACGAAAGTACACTTCATCATGTTTGTATGAATACAGACGGTCCTTTAGAGCTGCTTGAATTACTTTTAAAGTATGACGCGGATATGAGTGCCACATGTTATAGGAGAGGAACTGTGATAACACCTCTCAATTATGTGCTTGAGAGATTCCTTGATCCATCTGAGCTGGACAATACCTTAAGCGAATATGAAAAAGTGAAAATTGACATTATTTTACATCATGTTTCTAACGTGAGGAGAAGGCGTCAGAAAAAAATTCATCCAATGAACGCGCTGATGGTAGACCATTACCTAAAAATTCAATCTGAATTAGAGTTAATGAAAAACCCTATTACCGAATTAAATAGATTTTCGGTTTTCGATGTTATAACGAAAAATATAGATATCGCGCGTAGATTTCTTGAGCGGGCCCAAGTCGGGTGATGTCAAACCGGGGTGAAACGCCAAATCTGGCCTGGCCCAAACGTGGACGCCCAGTTTTGACTGGAAGCCCGGCCTGGGCCTGGCCGGATTTCGCATTTCATCATCGGTCTGGGCCAGACTTGAGAATTGTATGCTTCTGTCGACAAATGATTTGCGAAACTTATCCGAAGTTGTAAAGATGAAAGGGTGAAGTTTTGTAACTCTAAGTTAGCTTGAAGTTGTAAATACATTTTATTGTAAATATAAATAAAACATACCATTAAATAACATTTTTAAAAGAAGCATTTTTGATTTTCTTAACACTTCGAGAACACATGCGGGGCCATTTTGACCCAGTCAAAATTAAGCATACTTTGAGAATACTCTAAAAAAAAAGTTTTCATTTTTTTCATCAAACTTTATTTTCTTGTAAAAATGCCTTTTTTGTGAATTTTTAAAAATATGTTAAAGACTTGAAAGAAACTTATATAATTGTTATAAAGATATTATTGTTAATGTTTTTTTGCTTACTAGGTATTAGGTATTTACTAGAGACGATTTTTCTTTAGAAACTTGAGAATAAAAATTAAAAATTTGAAAATAGTACGAATCTAATGATATATATTATTGGCCTATTAACTTGTTCGAAATTAATATAAACCTTTAATAATTTCTTGAGCATTTTTCAAGATTTTCAAAATATTTTAAGGGAATTCCAAAAATGGTTCAAAAATATTTCAGCGGATAAGAGCAAATTTAGTTTTTTAGTTTTTTGATTAAAACTGGGCCACCTACCTCAGCAGCTTCGAAATGGTAAAGGTCATTATGATCTTCGGAATATCCCACTCGGAATATTCCACGTACGGATATGATATATTTTTCACCAGAAATCTGCAAGAATATAAGAAATTTTAATTTGCAAACTCGAAAATCTACAAGATAAATTTTGTGACTAATTATTAATTAAAGCTTCCTTAGAGTATCAAAATTACTGAGAACCTATTTTTTTAAATATATGAAATTTAATAGAAATTACAATTTTACCAAATTGCTATATAATTAATCAGTTTTTCAACTGATAAAATATATTTAGTAAGCTATAATTATAGAATTATTATTTGAAATACATTTCGACCTCTAAACATCTGACTTTGATTTTTTCCCTCAAAGATTCTGGGCATTTTATTTATATATGTCGCACTTATGTCTTCTTCTGCTTATTGACTGATAAAAAATAATAACAATCTTCTTGTTTATTACAGTCACAGGAAAAAAAAAACAATTCTATTCCGCTTGATCGCGAGGCCATTATTATTGGTATTATTCTTGGTATTATTATTATTATTATTATTGTCATGTCAGCATGACATTAGTTAACTAATTATTAATTAACTATTAATTAATTAATTGACTATTAAGTAATTAATCATTATCATCATCACCATTGACAACATGTAATCATTACATCATAAGCCATAATTATAATTGTAAACATTATTTCATTCATATTTATGTAACTGACCCTTACCATTCGAGCCACTTGCAACACTAATAAGTCTCTAAATCTGCATGAGGACATTGACCTTTATACCAAAACATTCGCCCTCAAAGGCACACTATAAACTCCATCTATATAGGAGACACCCACAAGAAACATACACACTCTCAATCACTCAACGCGTCCGTGAGAGGTCCAGAAGCCACCCTCACTAGTGCAACTGATCCAAAAACCAGGATGACACCTGCAGAGTATCCGTTTGCACTAACACTACAACATTTTCACAGACATTGCACTAACACTAGTCTATTGAAATGACGCCATTCACAGACACCGCACTAACACTGGTCTATTGAAATCTCTTAGTATCTAGGATCAGCATAAAAACAGCATGGCCTATAGAGGACCCAGCAATATTTTTAGTTTAGTCTTGAATTCGGCGGTTAAGGGTGCAGTTCTTTTACAGTGCAGTTGTTCTACGAAGTAAAGTCGGTGCAGTCAAGTGTCCACGAAAATTCTCAAACCTACTAGTGACTCTGTTAGTGAACATTAACTCACGATTCGAAGTTCCGAAGGTGAAGTTTACCTTTGAGAGATAAATCAAATTCAGAATATTCTGACTACGGAAATTCAATTGTGGAAGTTCAATTGTACAAGTTCGATTGTGGAAATGCAGAAGTATCTCACCAAGAACAACTAAAGGATTACCAACTGATAACACAAGGATCCAGTGTAATCATCAATAAGAACAGAAGGAACTGTCCCTTAAAACTCAGGCTCACTTTAACTTTTTCGTAAGGGTCATCTTCGAATTTAGTACTTGTAAAACTTGATTTGTAATTTAATTTAATAAATTGTATAATTTTATTTGAAATCTCTCTTCATTTGGCTTGTCCTCGTTCCCAAATTCGCATTAAATTGCCCCGTGTAGAAATCGCCATATGTTATCCCTAATACCTATCGGGCCCCGATCGGTATAGCCTGTTCAGGGCCCGATATGGCGAATCCTACGAGCCAGATCCGAACCAGATCGGGGTATGCATTGTACCGCCCCCTAGTCTCACTTTGTCGAAATTACCTGATACACAAATGTATATATACTTATAAACTTGTGTGTTGTCATTTTTGATTAGATAATTGTAATTTTAATTATTAATTACAACAATGCCGGGTAAAAGTACACCACGTGTCCGGAAGCATCGTGCTTTATCCAGGATACAATACATTTACGCTGCAAACCAGAGTAAGTAAATTATATTCACTATCTATGG
>UCOH01011619.1:0-28545 GCA_900474275.1 Synergus japonicus | reverse complement strand
TATATATATATATATATATATATATTAGGATACCCTATTTTACTTTCGGTATTACTTTTGCAATACTGTCGCTCTTGTACTGTAAAGGGCTCCCTTCGAGACGCTTAACAGACACCGAAAATGGATGTTTCGTTACACGTGTATTGAAAAAGTTTTTAAAATTACATAAAACCTCATGCAATATATTATAATGCCTTTAACATCCTTAAAAATCTGGTGAAATTACTTTCAATTGCGTAAAATCACTTGATATTCTTTGATGTTCCATAAAATTCCACAACTTATTGCTATAATCATTAAAATTACTAAAAATCCTATGAAATTCTTTTAAATTTCACAAAATCGTTTGATATTTCTTAATATTATTTAAAATTCCATTAAGGGCGTTGGATAATGGGATCTTAGAAAAGATCCTAAATAAAAATAAAATAAACTCACCAAATATTTCGGGTCTGACGAAATCCTACAGTGCATCTTAGAAAAAAAGCATCGCGTTTTCCTTCAGAAAATTAATATTTTTACTACAAATATTCATTTTCTGAAACGGAGAAATGCATGCCGAGCAGACAAATCACGGGCAGAGATAACGATTTTCAAAGTCACTTTACTTTTCACTATTTTATAGACACAACACCGTCACTAGATGAAAAAAACGTTTTTGCACAGAGTCCTTCCACAATATAAACTTTCAAACTCTGAAAGAAACTTTGCGGAACTTTGCGAAATAAAAATTTGTCGCGTTAGGAACTTTTTTGATATCACTTGACATGTCAGAAATATGACAAAGATAGAGGCCAACCAATCACTCATCTGAAATTCATCATTTTAGATCCGAAAATGCCCGTTTGCACTGTTTGAGCGTAAGTGATGCACTCACAGATGGTTGGCCTTCATCTTTGTCATATTTCTGACATGTCAAGTGATACTAAAAAAGTTCATGACGCGTCAAATTTTTATGTCGCAAAGTTCTGCAAAGTTTCTTTCAGAGTTTGAAAGTTTATATTGTGAAAGGACTCTATGCAAAACGTTTATTTCATCTAGTGACGGTGTTGTGTCTATAAAATAGTGAAAAGTGAAGTGACTTTGAAAATCGTTATCTCTGTCCGCGATTTGTCTGCTCGGCATGCATTTCTCCGTTTCAGAAAATAAATATTTGTAGTAAAAATATTCATTTTCTGAAGGAAAACGCGATGCTTTTTTTCTAAGATGCACTGTAGGATTTCGTCAGACCCGAAATATTTGGTGAGTTTATTTTATTTATTCCGAAATCTACTCTTTAAATGAAATACGGAGGCAAGGCCGTCTTTATTATTGGGGGCACACAAAACATTTTCTAAGTTCCCATTATCCAACGTCCTTAAGTCTCATATATCTCTTAAGGGCATGTGTTACTTACCATATAAACAAGTTTTTAAACCCTGTTTTTTTTCTAAAATTTTTACATTTTCAAAAAAATTATAGTCAACATACGTCAAGAACGTGAACACGGACGGATATTGACTAAAATTTTGTTGAAAATGTAAAAATTGTAGAAAAAAAAACCGGGTTTAAGAACTTACTCATATGGTAAGTAACACATGCCCTTAACAATACTCAAAATTCCATGGAATTTCGTTAATTTCTTTAAAATTCTTGAAAATTCAATATAATCTCACCAAATCCTTTAAAATTTCTGGAAATAAATGTCTCTAAAAGTACTTAAATTACTCAGAATCTCCCAAAATATCATAATATCTCATAAAATTACTTAAAATCCCATGAAATCTGATGAAATTGCTGAAAATCAAATGAAATCTCGTAAATGCCTTAAAATCCTTTAAGGCCATTTAAGACTTACCCGACCCCTATCCTACCGACATTTTTTTATCTACAACGCTACGTCTACATCTATTAAGATATCAAATTGGAAATGTCTAAAATTAAAGCAAATTTGCTAAAGTATGTTTATCTGGTCTCAAATTTTTGTAAAAATAAAAAAAAATTTTTATTATAAATGTCAATATTTAGAACCAGATAAACGTACCTTAATGCTTTAGCTTCAATTTCACATAATTTCAAGTTTTTTTCGAAAGGATTTAAAAGGATTTTAAAAGATTTTAATTAATTTTAATTAATTTTAGAGAATTTCAAGATATTGAAAGAGATTTTAAGTGTTTTTAGTGAATTTCAAGAGGTTCCGACAGTTTTAAAATGATATTAAAGAATTTCAAGCAATTGAAATTATATATAATGTCAAGATATTTCAAGTGTTTCGAGAATTTCAAGAGATGTGAAGAGATTTGAAATGATTCAAATGAATTTAAAGGGATTCATGAAAAAAATTATTGTAAATGATTCTAAAGAATTTCAGTGATTTAAGTTAAATATTTTGTTAATCATATGTAGATCGATTTGTAGGTACAAGTTGTCTAGCGGATTGGGAAACCGGGAAAAATTCCCGAGAATTTCATTTAGAACCGGAATTTTTTTTTCATTAAAAATCGACTTTTTGCTACTTTATTTTCTTTGTATTTCATCTTTGTCATTGTAAAGATATTTTAATTATGAACATTTTTCCCAATCGCGGCTTTTCACACATACAACACTGATACTTGGGACACCTTTCTTTTCGAGAAGGAAAAAAATGTGTAAGACAATAATCGTTAATAACGAGTTATGTTAACAAAAATAATTTTTGTGTGAAAAACCGTGATTGGAAAAAATGTTAACAATTAAAATATCTTTACAATGACGTGAATCTTTTTTATTAGTGATTTTTTTTGAATGACTTATTCCTAGTTTTGTTAAGGTATCAACATTTAATGAACAGATACCTTGCGAAAAAGCCTCTTTTCATAATCGTTCCACATTTTGACAACACGTGAAAATGGGTAGACCCCTCAAAGAGTTATTCTACTCTATATACATAGATGAACAAATTATTTTTTTAAAATAAATTATAAAAGGGTCGATTTGAAATATTCCTTTTGGGCCTAAATTCTGTGTTTGCATGGGTATTTTGACGAATCATATGACATATTACGAAATTCAGTATGGCAGCTCCAATATGGCGGCTGTATGTCAACGATTATGCTCCCATCAACTAAATTTCCTCAAATCGGTTTGGAAATAGTTATTCGTGGGTTTTCTAGGTCGCTGATTACAATTTTGTGGTGAGAATATCGGAATCCAAGATGGTGGATCTAATGTGGTGGATTTTCTAAAAAAAAATTCAGCTTCTAGTGACTGAAATCGACTTGGAAATGATTATACTGCTCAACCGATTGCAGTTCGCTCAGTTGTTTTCCTGGAACTTGGGTTCGCCGAAGTAGAAGCTGTTCATAAAATGGGCCAAATTTTCGTACTCGGGAGTTTTTGGGGTCGCTGATTACGAATCCGGTGTCAAAAATTTCAAGAACAAAATGGCGGATCCAATATGGCGGACAACTATGCTAAATAAATTATATATTTTTTTCAAAATTAGCACAAAGGAGTTTTAGAGGTCGTTGATTACGAATCCGGTGTCAAAAATTTCAAAAACAAAATGGCGAATCCAATATGGCGGTATTTAACATTTTTTTTTTTCAAAATTGGTTACGGAGGTTTTCGAGGTGGCTGATTGTGAATTTATTATCAAAATAAAAATATTATTGATTCATTTCTTTTTAAATTTCGGGGTGCTTAATTTTTGTGAGTCCCCTCGCCTCTCACACAAGCTCCATTAATCCTTATTGATATAAATATTAATTTTCCTCATCAGTCAGATCAGAATCTCCCTCTTTGTAAATTTCGTCATATTCTTACTTAAATGTAAAAAAAATAATAATGATAATCAGAGAAAATAAATAACAAAAATGAAAAAGGAAAAAGAAAAGAAAAAGAAAAGAAAAGCAAAACAGACTTACCTGCAAAAAGGAATATGTTTTATCTACGAGTCGCTGATATTTATTTATAATATTAAAGAAAACCCTTACTTATGGGAATTAATCACATAACGCACCTGGCGGCAAAGAAGAAACTAAAGATTTTTTAACTATTAGTTCAGACCACGTAGTTTAGTTACGTTATTAGATCACGTGGCTTAGTACAATTTCTGTAATTTGTTTATAACAATTAACTTTAAAATAACATTAATTATATTATTAATTATATATATATGAGCCATTCCATACAAAATTTACAATCGATTTTCAATTTCTCCTTACAAAAGAACACTTGAAGCTCTGCCTCTATGATCTTAAGTTCTAAGATCTAAACTCGGTACTGCACACCTCTCCTTATTTAAATTTGGGCGCGATCCCAAGTTCTAGGAAAACAACTGAGTGAACTGCAATCGGTTGAGCAGTATAATCATTTCCAAGTCGATTTCAGTCACTAGAAGCTGAATTTTTTTTTAGCAAATCCACCATATTGGATCCGCCATCTTGGATTCCGATATTCTGACCACCAGCGACGTAGAAAACCCCAGAATAACTATTTCCAAACCGATTTGAGGAAACTTAGTTGATGGGAGCATAATCGTTGACACAGAGTCGCCATATTGGAGCCGCCATACTGAATTTCGTAATATGTCATATGGTTCGTCAAAGTACCCATGCAAATACAGAATTCAGGCCCAAAAGGAATATTTCAAATCGACCCTTTTATAATTTATTTCCTTCAACAGATGTCCAAAAAACGCACGTCTTCTAACCTGTAAAGCGGGCTGGAAATTGTTGTTTTCAGACCGATGAACAAAACAGGCAAAGAAAATCTAATAACAGGGTAAAAAAAACTTGTCATAGGTAAAAAAAAAAGATTCAGAACAGGGCAAAAAAGACTTTTTTTTCCCTTTTCTGAGTCTTTTTTGCCCTGTTCTGAATCTTTTTTTTTTTACCTATGACAAGTTTTTTTCTCCCTGTTATTAGATTTTTTCATTCATCGGTTCATTTTTTCATTCATTTTTTCATTTCGTTCATCGGTCTGAAAACAGCAACGTCCAGCCTGCTTTACCATAGAGATATTATAAATAGAGGATGCATGCCTATAAGTGGGAACGTGGTCTGGAAGAAAGAGAAAGGATGAAGTAGGTATTGCTGTCCTTGTCTACTGGAGCATGCGCATGCATGACTGTTTTATACAACAGTTCCGAGAATCTAACCTGTACCTCAATGTCAATATTATTACCTTGAAGAATTATATCATTTGGAAATCTGTAATAAACAGAATATATTTTGATCTACAAACATTATGAGGATTTTATTTTTTTAAGATACTTCATTTCATCAATGATCATATTTAATCATTTAAAAGAACATTTTGTTAGCAATCATTCTTTTTTTACTTACTTATGAAAGCTGCGATTCGTGTCTCCAGATATTGTTTCTTTTTTGCACACAACACAATAGATAGTCATATTAAATTGATTTTTATGGTGCGTTTATACCTCTGTCCGACCGACCGGTGCAGACAGAAAGTACATGAGAGTAAAGGAGATAGAGAGTTCTTTTTGTCCAATTTTTCATTCTGTATCTCTTTTACTCTTATGTACTTTCTGCCTGCATCGGTCGGTCTGACAGAGGTATAAACGTACCATTAAAACATTTTAAAATATTTTTCAAGTTAATAATATTGACACTGAGGTATAGGTTAGATTCTCACACCTGTTGTATACAACAATCATCCATGCGCATGCTCCAGTAGACAAAGACAGCAATACCTACTTCATCCTTTCTCTTTCTAACGAGACCACATTCTCACTTAAACGTGCGCCTATGGCATGCATACTCTATCTATAATATCTCTATGTGCTTTACACGTTAGAAAACTTGCAGCACTCGACAAAAAACGCCTGCTTCCCTCCCTTGGTGCATAATATACTATTAAAAAAATAATTTGTTCATCTATGTTTTTCGTGATTCTCGACGCCATATTTAGTCAGTCATCTTGAATTTCAAAAACCGCCCAACGGTTCTGAAAACTAGACAAAATTTTCTAAATTTTAAGTTCAAACGCGATTTTTTTAAGACAAAGAAATTTTGGGCAGCAGGGGATTTCCGGTTGAGAAAGAATCCCTCATATATACACGGAAAAAAGGTTAGGGTAACTGGTGCCCCAATTGGTGTTTAGGCTAACCGACGTATATTACGGGTTACTTACTCATCCAACGGGAAAGCAGTTCACTTTTGTGGGAGAACCATTCACCCCATAATAAGACAACTGCTCGCCTATAGCACCACTCCGTGCTCGTGGGGCAACCATTCACCCAAAAACGGACTGTACCACACGGTACCACCTCCGTTGGTGGTGCTGCTACTCTTCTTTTTGCGCGACTATTCTCCTAACTTTTTTTCCCTGCATGGAGCGAAAAATCAGCATTTAACACGATAAAAGAGTATCGTAGTCCAAAACGATGATTCATCGTCGTTTCATCCTATGAATCGCTTCGTCTTTTGAAACCATGACTCTCGTCGTTTGAAACTACGAAAATCTTGCATTCCTGAATTAGGCCACGCTTCCCCGATCTACGATCCACAAGCCACAATCCAAGTCGTTTCAAACGCTGATTTTTCTCTCCGTGTGTATATATAATATTTTGTAAATGAAATAAATTATAAATTTATTTTTTAAATAAATTATCAGTTAATTTTTTCCAGCAATGTGAGTTTTCACTCACATTTCATTATTCGACGATTCCTGCTCCATACATTGGAAACAATGTATGGAGCAACTCCAAACAAGCTCATACAATGTATGAAACAATTTGTGAAACAACTGCAAACAAGCTCATACAAGCTCATACAAGGCACAACCGGCTCACTTGCTATGTTACTAAAATGACTATAACTCTGTCAATAATCGAAATTATAAAAAAAATCCTTCGGAGGTTATATTCTTGGAAGCCTAATCTTTGAAAATATGCAACAACAAAAAAATCGATTTTTTCAAAATTCTAGACTAGAATACCCTCTTAACCCTTTGAAGCATACATTTTTCCTTTTAGTCATATTCTTTAAACATGTGTATATAAGGGTTTTCGAGGTCGCTGATTTTAAAAATGGGGTTAGATTTGCGTAATTTTCAAAATTCAAGATGGCGGATCCAATATGGTGGGCGAAAAATATGAAAATTGATCCGATTCGCTTAAAATGCACAATGAATGAATTTTGAATTTTGCAATTCTGTTGTATTCCTTCGCACCCACCCCAAAAATCCCCGAGTAACAAATATGAAGCGAATCGGATTAATTTTCATATTTTTTGTCTGCCATTTTGAATTTTGCAAATTTTACGTTGGATTCGTTTTCAGCAAACGGTTTTTTTATTTATAGCGCTTACTATATTCGTAGAATCATCATGATCCTTTTTAAAAAATGAATATTGACATCTTAGAAGTCCAAATATGCAACAAACATTGCAGCTATATCTCAAAAATTAAATTCAAATCATGAAAAACTGATTCAAAATAGGTGTATCATATATGATACGTTGTGCTTCAAAGGGTTAAGTGACGAGCAAAACGCATCCACTCGCTACATCTGTCACGGTAGCACTGCATAAACATAATCGCGGATAAAAAGTGATTGGTTCCTGCAGATAAGTACATGCCCAACTTTTGAAAAAAAATTTACTGTTCAGTCACTCATTAATTTCAGTGCATAAATTCAATATTCTTGAGCGGCTAGGGACTGACGGTTAAAGATGGCATTACCATGTTGACTTGAAATAAAACATTGATTTTTTTTTTTAAAGATGAAAAGTTGTTAATATTATAATATGTTTAATCATGAGTACTCTTATTGAAGTTAATTTGTTATTGACTCAATGGTATTTAAAATATAGGTATTCAAATATTGTAATCTGAGGTGAACTTCACGCCTAGGGACTGACGTTTCGGGCATTTACGAGGGACTTGTTGAAAACCGTTTATTTTTATTTAAAATTAAATTAGGTGTCTACAAAGAATCAGTTTTAATCCGTTACTTAGTATACTTAAAATTAAAAAAAAATTGTTTAATTATGAGAAAAGAGCCTGTTTCATAGAATTGACACTTTTTTGTGGAATGGCCCATATATTTCAAGAGAATCCTAAAACTGATGAGTGATTATAGCGCCATCGATTTAAAGGTGAACTCACATAGTCACCCTCATGCCAATAAGCTGTGTATTTAAAAAAAAAATGTATTTTATGCCTTTTATGACACTCATTACTAATGCTTTCTCCCATTTCGATACTTTTCGAGACAAATTCGAGATTTCATGTTATGACTTTTTTTACTAAAAGATTAAAAAAATATCTTAAAATCTTATGAAATCTCTTAATATCTTAAAATATTTTGTAATCCTTTAAAATCTCTCCGAAATTTCTTAAAATCCCCTCATTCTTTTCAAATCTATTGAAATCTCTGGAAATCCTTGATAGGCTTTTCTAATTGCGGCATTATTGTGAATTGACCTTAAATATTGTTAAATTCATTTTGATTTTTATTGAATTTGTCTTGATTCGTTGAAAACTTCTTTAAAATACTTCTAGATTTTTTTGATTTTTTTTTAAATTATTCAAAATTTGTTTGGATGTCTTTAACTTTCTCCTGAATTCTTATTTCGTTCATTTGGATTGAAGGTCACTGACTTTTTGTTCTTTTAGCAAAAGTTTTTGGTATTTATTTATCTATTTATTTATTTATAAAAAAGGTAATTTTTTCATCCTTTTTTTAAACATAAAAATAGGTATTGTGATGAATGAGAAGGAGTTTTGGTTGGAAAAGAGAGAGGCGTTAATTATGAAGGGGATGAGAGATTTAGTTTGAAATTTGAAGGAATGGAGTTTGATTGAAAAGGGGAGTTGTAAGGGGAAAGGAGCGTATTCTTGTGATACACAGATTATTTCAAAATATGTATATTATTTGTTTGTTTTCTTCAGGGCGAAAAGAATAATGGGTTCGACGTGCTGTACCATAATATGAAGCATGGTGTTGTGGCGAGCAAAGAGTTGGCCGATTTTTTTCGAGAACGTTCGGCTATCGAAGAAAACAACTACAAGCTTCTCACGAAACTGGCAAAGCAAGTTAGCAATAGCAGTTCCATGCAAGGAACCTTTACACCTGTTTGGGCATCATTGAAGGGCGTTCTGGAAAAATTGGCAGGCCTGCATTTGCAAATGGCACAGAAAGTCAGCGACCTAATTAAAGATGTCACCAAGTACTCGGAAGAACTCCACAAAAAACATAAAGCGGTATATTATTTTAATTTAATATATAATATTTAAAACGCTTTCAATTCAAACACCGAAAATTCGAATTTCGAAAAAAAATTTCCTGAAAATAAAAAATTCAGATATTTCATTTGTTTAGATTTTTTAATTTTTGGAAATTTCAAAATCCCACATAATGAATAACAAAAACATAAATACGGATATTGTTATTTTAATTAATTTTAATTTTTTTATACTCTGGTATTTGAAATTTTCGAGAATTTGAATTTTCAGGATATTGTGAAAAATTAATATCGACAATAAATATACAATGTAGTAACATTGAACGCACACGTATCAGAGTAAGATAACAGATCAATGTAAATCCACAATGCTCTTGGGACTGTATATTAATAACGTAATCATAATACTAGTAGTGTTAAAGAGCCATAATCGTACTGTTCGACCCACACTGGGAGGAAATGCACTTTTTTCGATCAAAAATGTCCCGTGCCTTCAATCTTAGACCGATTTAAAATTTCTTTTTTAAATTAAATTGCATTAAATTCTGAAGAACTTCGCTATCTCCTGTATTTGTTTATTGAAAATTTTTTTACTCAAATTATTATTTAACATAACAATTTTATACACTTTAATAATTGTTTAAGGAAACTTTATATTTGAATGATTGGGAACTCATAGAAGACAAATAATTTTTTAATTAATCCATTTAACTGTTATAAATAAATTTTATGAAAAAATTGACAAATCGTCAAAATTACCAAAAATTTGTTTGTTAACATAAGGCCACAACTGGGTAAGTATGGTTAGTCGAGTTTGGGAGATATTTGGCTGATACTTTAATGATAAGATTCTATCATTATACAGCTAATTTACCTCAAATGCCAATTTCGAAAATTTTTTTTTACAATAGTTACATTTTTTGAAAAATCAAAAAATTCAATTTTTAAAAAAATGGTATAATCGATTCTCATGGTTCAAATATATATTATACAATAAGGTGTTTCAAAAATGCATGGCAAAAATTTTTTTGATGCTAGAGAGTCTCGATCCCCCCAATTTGATTCGAAATCCGAAAAAAGGAAGGTTATATTTTTTTTTTAAATTTTGATTTAAACACGTGCTGGTTTTGACTTGAAGTTTCCCATGTAAATTGCATGGGGAAAAATCACTTTTTGGAGTTTTTTGAATAACTTTTCAGGGTTTCGAAATATGTTACAAGGAATTTCATGTACCACACATATGGGTTTCACGCCCTTAATACACCACCACGGTGCCTTGAAAACTACCCTTAAAACCAAAAATGTCAATTTCTCATAAAACCGACATTCTCTACGGTTTATTCTCATTTTTTTTATAAAAATTATTTCTATTAATCTAGTGCAATTATTATCAACATTGGTTAATTAATTTTTTATTATTTAAACAATTTGAATTTGTTTAAATAATTTTTTTCTGGAAAGTCTTTTTTTCTTATCAAATATTATTACCATTGATTTAATGGAATATTTATTAACATTGACAAATTATTTTTCATTTTTATAAAAAATGGTTTTTCCATAAATTCGAGGAATTCTAAATTTTTACGTAACGAACACAAATTTATTTTTAAGTATTTTCCAATTTTATTTCTCTCCGTTTGTAAACATTTCGGTACAGAATATAGGAAAAAGTTTCTAGATAGCAAGAAAGAAACATTATCTCGCGCCACAAAGTAATAGAACAAGATGTAGATTATAAAAGAAAAAGTGTGAACTTTGTAATTCGATGAAATATCATAAATACATTTTATTATAAAAATGTTTTACATCTTAGATATTAAAATAATAATTTATTGTTTATACAATTATAAAATATTTGGAAATAAAAGTACATCGTATAACGATAATAAACTACAAGTAGTTTGCATTTTTGGAAAAAGCATGTTTTCAACAAATGGATTTTATTTAAACAAATGAAAAATAATTTGTCAATGTTAATAAATATTCCATTAAATCAATGGTAATAATATTTTATAAGAAAAAAAGAATTTTCAGAAAAAAAATTATTTAAACAAATTCAAATTGTTTAAATAATTGAAAATTAATTAAACATTGTTAATCAATATTCCATTAGATCAATAGTAGTAATTTTTATAAAGACATAAATAATTAAAAATTAATTAACCAATGTTGATAATAATTGCACTAGACTAATAGAAATAATTTTTATAAAAAAAAATGAGAATAAAGCGTACAGAATGCCGGTTTTATGATAAATTGACATTTTTGATTTTAAGGGTAGTTTCCAAGGCACCGTGGGGGTGTGTTAGGGGCGTGAAACCTATATGTGTGGTACATGAAATTCTTTGTTGGAGAGTCCTAAACAAGCCTCTATAATCTCCCGTAACATATTTCGAAACCCTGAAAAGTTATTCCAAAAACCCCAAAAAGTGATTTTTCCCCATGCAATTTACATGGGAAACTTAAAGTTAAAACCGGCACGTGTTAAAATCAAAATTAAAAAAAAATATGATCTTTCTTTTTTCCGATTTCGAATCAAATTGGGGGGATCGAGACTCTCTAGAAAAAAAAGTCTTTTTGAACCACTCTATTATACAATATATCACAGCGATTCTAAAAAAATCGAAAACCAATTTTAATAATTAGAAAATAATAAAAAGAAAAAAAGAATAAAAGAACATTTTTTTTGAGTATTTCAAATGTTTCTTTCTCATCAAAAAAATGTTTGTACCGCCACAGTTTATTGTCTATAATACTCTTAAACCATCAGTATACTCAGAGAAGTTTCGCGTAACCGTAACGGGAAACGTCAAGTCGCTGTCATACTTCAATTTAATATAGCCTCTCTCTTGTTTTGAGGCGGCAGCTACTTCAGAGCCGGGCAACTGCAGCACCAAAACAAAAATTTTATCTGTCTTGATGCTGCAGATGCAGTTTCAGAGTTTCTATCTCTGAAGAGATAGAAAGAGATAGAAATTTTGGGACAGAAGGAGATAGAACTTTTCTATCTCTTTCAAGTAGTCGATTTGCATCCCCAAAACTCTATCTCTTTCTATCCACTACTGTATCTATGTGTCCGGTGATATCTATCTCTTTCTATCTCTCAGTCTATCTCTATACAGAAAAAATTTGTATTTCTTTTTATCCCTAAATTCATCTCCTTTGACAGGAATTGTTATATCTTTCTATCCCTACAGCTATCTCTCCCTTATTAATTTATTAATTTTAATATTTAAAAAACGCATAATAATTCTATAAATACAATATTTGATACATAAATATTATTCTAATCTTACCATTAACGCATATAACACTGAAAAATCTGCATCAAGTCCGCAGTCCAGCCTTAATCTATCTCCGAATCTATCTCATATCTTTTAGAAACTCTATCTTTTTCAATCTTTCTGTCAGTTATCATAATCACTAACCTCTTTCTTTTAATCTCTTCATTTCTAACCTAACCTCTTAATCTATCACTCGTCTATTCATCTATAATCCGCTCTTCTAGAGATGTATGTTATTTATTTATTTAGGAGTAAATTAGGGGAATATGCACTACCCGTCAGAATTTATGAGATCACCTTTTTTTTCGATTATAGTTTAAGTTCTCTTATTTACACATCAAAAATTACATTTTTTCCTATCAAGATTTTGCTTAAAATTAACCCACTAATCGTTTTATCTATTTTTAAAGAAGCTATTGCAAAAAAAATGCCAAATATCAACGTTTTATAAAAAAAGCAATAACTTTTGAAATATTGAACACTTAAAAAATTTCTTGGGCTCATTTTAAAGGCAAATTTCTTTGTAATCTAAAATCTTATTTGTGTAATTTAAAAATTATTTGCTTGCATTGTGTGAGGACTTAAATTTGGCGCAAAAAAAGTTGGAAATGTTTGAATATTTTTCCTGTAGAGATAAATATTTTTATATAATAGAAGAAATAATTAATCATGAAGTTTCTGCCAAAATATATTAAAATTTACATTCACTTGAATTTTAGTATTATTTCCCTACTAACCAGGAAATGATTTTAAACGTTTAACATACTTTAAATCCAAATTTAAGCCCTTGTACAATGCAAAGGAATAATTGTGATTATCATATTGTCATCAGCATATTTTTTCATATTTTCTTAAAAAATGGAACAGTCACTACGTCCTGGGTTAATTTTAAGCGGAATTTCGATAACTTTTAACTTGCTCGAAAGAAGAAATGTAATCTTTGATGCAATTAAATTTAAGAGAACTTAAACTGTAATTGAAAACAGATGGTTGCATATTTCTGACAGGTAGTGTATGTGGCTATGTTCACGCCTCCCGTATTCTCTTAAAATAATGAAAATAATAAATACTGAGACTGAGAAGAAGACATTAAAAGAGATAGGTTAGAAGTGCGGATTCAAAAAGATAGAGCAAACATTGATTGAAAAGGAGATAGAAAGAGATAGACGGGGATAGACAATAGATTGAACGAGGTAGAGAAGTGGGGATCGAAAGAGATAGACGTGGATGTAGATAAGAAAAAAAAAAAGAGGAATAGAAAAGAGGAGATTCAAAAAGCTAGGCGTGGATGTGGATTAATATAGAGATAGAAAGAGATATGATTTTTTACTCTTTACTTCCAGAGCCGCGGCTCTGAGGCAGCTGTCGTCTCAAAACAAGAGAGCGGCTATATTAAATTGAGGTATGACAGCGACTTGACGTTTCGCACGGGGGTTACACAAAATTTCTCTCAGTGTAACAACATATATTTTTTTGTGAACGATCCCAATTTTATTATACAGTTAAAAAAAAGAAAAAAATATATATATATGTGGGGCATTCTTTCTCAACCGAACACCCCCTGCTGCACAAAATTGGTTTGACTTAAAAAAAATCGGGTTTGGGCTTAAAATTTAGGAAATTTTAGCCAGTTTTCAGAACCGTTGGGCGGTCTTTGAATTTCAATATGACTGACTAAATATGGCATCGAGAATCAGAAAAAACACAGATGAACAAATTATTTGTATTAAATAAAGTATAAGAGGGTAAAATTAAAAAATTCTTTTTGAGCCTAAATTCTGTGTTTGTAGGGTACTTTGACGAACCATATCAAATATTACGAAATTTAACATGGCGAATCCAATATGGCGGCTGTACCTCCACCATAAATATATTTGATATTTGTTTATGGTGTTACATATGATTTTCTAAGTTTTCAAGGTTCCTGATAACGAATTTGATATTAATTGTAATTCAGTTCATACAGCCGCCATATTGGATCCGCCATGTTGAATTTTGTAATATTTGAAATAGCTCGTCAAAGTACCCATAAAAACACAGAATTTAGGCTCAAAAAGAATTTTTTAATTCGACCCTTTTATAGTTTATTTAAGACAAATAATTTGTTCATCTGTGTTTTTTCTGATTCTCGACGCCATATTTAGTCAGTCATCTCAAAATGTCTAATTCTGTCCAATTCTGTCAACTTTTCATGTGGACTTGAATTTTTTCAGCCAAAGGCAAAAGAGGGAAACTTTATAGGTTTTAGATAGAAAAAAATAGAGAGAAGAAATGAATAAAGGGCGCTTGATGATAGGTTTGTCGAATACTCACTTTTATAGTCCCAAAATAGCGTGTAATTATTTCCTGTCAGAAACGGCGGACATTTTGACTTCCATGATGGAAGAAACTAAATATTGATTCCTGCTAGAGATATTTTGCAATTGACTGTAATCTGTCGCGCGATTCAAAATCGAATTAAATTGACCAATGGGAGCATTTCTCTAGCAGGAAGCCAACACGTGCTGCGCGCGCAGGGTGCCACTGTCGCAGCTGTCAATATTTAGTTTCTTCCATCATGGAAGTCAAAATGTCCGCCGTTTCTGATAGGAAATAATTAAACGTTATTTTGGGATTATAAAAGTGAGTATTCGACAAACTTATCATCAAGCGCCCCTCATTCATTTCTTCTCTCTATTTTTTTCTATCTAAAACCTATAAATTTTTCCTCTTTTGCCTTTGACTGGAAAAATTCAAGTCCACATGATAATTTTATTTCTTTCCTCAGATTTGGACAGTTTTTAAAAGTTTTTACTTTCAGATTCCATCGCCCTTAAGTCAAACCAATTTTGTGCAGCAAGGGGTGTCCGGTTGAGAAAGAATGCCCCACATATATATATTTTTTAACTATATAATAAAATTGGGATCGTTCTCGAAAAAATATATGTTGTTACACTGAGAGAAGTTTCTTGTAACCCCCGTGCGAAACGTCAAGTCGCTGTCATACCTCAATTTAATATAGCCGCTCTCTTGTTTTGAGACGACAGCTGCTCCAGAGCCGCGGCTCTGGAAGTAAAGAGTAAAAAATCATATCTCTTTCTATCTCTCTATTCATAAGATAGAAAGGGATAAAGATTGTTTATGCACCTCTACCTTTCGTCTATACCCGCCTATCTCTTTCTATCTCTATATTAATCCACATCCACGCCTATCTTTTTGAATCTCCTCTTTTCTATTCCTTTTTTTTTTCTTATCAACATCCACGTCTATCTCTTTCGATCCCCACTTCTCTACCTCGTTCAATCTATTGTCTATCCCCGTCTATCTCTTTCTATCTCCTTTTCAATCAATTTTTGCTCTATCTTTTTGAATCCGCACTTCTAACCTATATCTTTTAATGTCTTCTTCTCAGTCTCAGTATTTATTATTTGCATTATTTTAGGAGAATACGGGAGGCGTAAGCATAGCCACATACACTACCTGTCAGAAAGACTGAGAGATAGAAAGAGATAGATAGAAAGAGATAGAGTTTTGAGGATACAAATCGACTACTTGAAAGAGATAGAAAAGTTCTATCTCATGTCCCCAAATTTCTACCTCTTTCTATCTTTTTACTTCCAGCATCAAAAAACAATGCACTTATACCCATCGACATATAGAAATGGACCGCTAACCCTGTGGGGAAAATGAAAGTAGAGAAAGAAAACGTGAGAGGAAAACCTGTATCTTTCTAGGTAAAGCTGCTTGGTCGAGATCTATCGAGATATATCTAGATTATCTGATCCAAGATGGTCGAGATTAATCTCCTCCAATAAGTTTTATATGAAAAGAGACAGGTTTTCCTCTCAAGTTTTTTTTCTCTATTTCCATTTTCCCCACAGGGTTAGCAGTCCATTTCTATATGTTGATGATTTATATCCCATTGTTGACGTTGATGTACATTGAATACGTAAAAAAAATGTTAACAATTTTAGTGTCTACAAAAATAAAAATTTTATTTTAAAGCAAAAAAAATCTAGTAAACCCGTTCATTTAATTTAAAAAATTAAAAAATTAACTTTGTTAACACTTTTCACGAGTCATCATTTCAGTCACTTTCTGTTTTGAGTGTCACATGACTGGTAACGAGAGTCCGGTGTAAGTGTGCGTACGGTACGAACATGAGTAGAACCCCTCGTTACATTTTGAAGGGGCCAATAAAAAATAAATATATTTTTTAACTGGGAAGTAAAATTGAGATCATTCTCGCAAAAATATATTTTGTTATTAATAACGTACTAAAAAGAACTAAAAGAGACTAATAAAACGTTTAAATCATGCCTCCGTTATATAAAACCTATTATCCAATTCTTTTATATTCTTCTAATTTATTTGATATTCTTTGTTTGATGCTTTATGCTTACTTTGAGTTTTTTGTCAATCAGTCAATTAATTTATTTTAAATTCTTTTAATCTAACTTCGAATAATTCAATAATAATTTTTGATTGAATTATTAACTATGAAATATTTGAAATTGCTTTATTAGTATTCTTTTAAATTTTCATAAAGTAAAATATGAGTTTTTTACAGGTTAAAGAAGAAGAATCCTCTACCATGGATATTGTGCAGAGCATACAAACTGTTACGGTCTCATTGCAGAAGGCTAGAGATATTTGTTTTCAAAGAGGTCTAGAATTAGAAAAGTTAAGAAAAGACAATGGAAGTCAACGGGAACTCGAGAAAGCAGAAGTCAAATTTAAGAAGGCACAAGATGACTATAAAAGTTTTGTCGAAAAATACAGCGTTATTCGCAATGATTTTGAGACCAAAATAAGTCAAGCTTGCAGGGTATGTAATATATCGGATATGTAATACATATTTCAAAATCATTTACAAGGAAATCTTTTGAAATCTCTTGAAATATGTTTTTCTCAAATATTTTGGTATCTCTTCAATTCTTTAAAATCTTTTGAAATGTCTTGAAATCTTTTGAATTATTTTGAATAATTAAACATGTACTTATACTTTTAAAATCGTATACTTTAAAGCCTCAGCGTTACTAGTTGCGTTATTGGAAACTACAACTCTATTTCCAAATTCGATTTCCTATCATAAAGAAGAGTACGCGATTATATCCAAAATAGATTCTCTCAATCTCGACAGTAGAAGACACATTTTAAGTGATTGGAAAAAACTTTTAAGGGCGTAAAAGAGGTTATTTTGACGAGTGTGAAGTTTGTCGCACGAGCTAAGTGAGGGCGTTAATCACACAAGGTAAATTATACTTTCAACCTTGATGGACACGATATTTTTTGTCCGGCTCTCTCTGAAAATGCGATGATGAGATTGGATTCGTCTAAAATGTATTATTTTTATTTCACTAATTTTAGAATAAAAATGTAAAAACTTATTGACTACATCACGAACAACGTGAAGTTAGATATAGATCAATTAAGGGGGGGGTGCGAGTAAATGGCTAAAAAAAAATGCTTTTTTCCTGAATTTTTTTTGAGTGTTTTAAGTATTATAGAGTAACTTCTAAAGAACATTTTCTAAAATTTTGGTGCAAAAATATTTAGAAATAAGCTGATAATAAAATATTTTCGAAGACGCCTTTCAAAAAACATGATTTGCGGTGAGACACATATCTCAGTGTAGAATTATCTGAAAAAAACCAAATAAATTTTGTTAAAATATATGATTTTCCTCCCCCAAACGTATGTAGAAAAATTTTTTTAGTTGACAGTCGTTTAAAGTCAAAATAGCAATTTTTCATGAATTTTCGTTCCTTTAAGGGTGGAAAACACTCGTAAAAAAAGCGTTGGAGGGAGTTTGTATTGTGTCGATATTGTGTATAAAATTTGAAAGGATGGGTGCATTAGTTTTTGAGTTAGGAATCTCACGGACTTTGAAAATGTGGATAATTAAAATATTCTATTACAAGCTTATTTCGCAATATTTTTGTACACAAATTTTAGAAAATGGTCTTCTGAAGTTACACTATCCTTTTCTAAAAAAGACATGGATTTCAGACAACTTCACATTGCGTTCCACATTTCGCGTTACCTTTCAGCTAACTTCATGCGTAGTGCGCTAACCTTATTGGTCAAGTCATATGGCGCGCGAATTTAAATTGTCATTTCAGTTTCTTTTGACGAAACACGCGCGCTCAAGCGCGCGGCCTAAGCTCGTAATATATAAAACATTGAAATAAATTTACTTTTGCCATATCTCCAAAAAAAAAATTCATGAAAAAAGCGTTTTTTAAGCTATTATACCCCCCCCCCCTAAGCAGTTACATAGAAGTTCGGCTTTGTGAGTAAAGATGACGTCACTGAAAAGTACAGTAAAGTTCAACGAATCCTTCCTCTGTTTTCGATTGTAAAAATGGATTGAAATCAGGGTTCAGTTGACATTCAATACTATTTTCCATATGGTTTTTCGATTCGATTAGCCCTAGCGTGACGTGCGACAGAAAATCACATTTTAATAGAAAATGTTACTATTTTTTCTAAAGGAATTGGAGCTTTCAGATGGACACATTTTTTAAATATTCGATTAATAAAGTTGATTAAAACTAGGGATACCTTGTGAGCACATTCTCATCACACTTCGCGCGCTTGCATTCGCTTATACCAATTTTCATCTCTGATATATACTTTTACTTAAATTACTTTATTTTTATTTGAAGAAAACTAATTTACTTAAGGTTCTATGAGAACACATTCTCATTAGTGCACATCAGTTTTAAAGATCTTTATTTTTTTTAATTTTTTAATTATATATCTGACAATTTTTGTTTTATAAAAAAAAAGTCATAATGATAAATTGTTCGACTAATTGAATACTATGAATATCATTAAACAGAATTTGTAAATTAAAAAAAAACTTTTTTTTTGAACTTTAAAAATTATCGAAATTTTTTAATTTTTATTAAAAATGGCTGGCTAACGAACTTGACCTTTATTTTAGGATAATAAAAGAGTATACCAAAGGCCAATCAAATCGGTCAATTCTTTCGAAAGTTATCGTGCTCATAAACTAAGATCTACAGATTTATAAAAACATGTTTTTTGGGTTCAGAGGGTCACAAAACGTCTACATTTGATAAAAAATGGGGGGTCAAATTTTACACAAAACTAATATATTCTTTGATGAGAATGTAATAAAGTATAATTATCGAAGTGAAAATTAACGACACGTTTCTGCTTATTGTTGGACCATATATGGTTCGGTCGTTGCGCTTTGCCCTCCGTGTCGCTCGGCTCTGTTTAAAAATATTTTTCATGAATAAAACGAAAACTACTCATCTTATTGAAAAATAGCCGAAGGAGAACTTGTCGATCTTTTTAAGGCCAATAATTACGTTTCTTATAATTTTCCCTGTATGTCGCGTTATTTGGCACAAAATTTGAATTTTCGATTTTTTAAGGAAATTCAAAAAGTTGTTATGCCTATCCTAGAAGGTGATCAAAAAGAAACATTTTTCATCTTTAGACTTTTTTTCATATCGTGCGTTGTTTGGCTTCTAATTCAAGTTTTATTTCATTTTTTTCGATTTTCAAAATGTTATAAATCTTTCAATTTTTACATTCTCATCAGAGAGAATGTATTAGATTTGTGTAAAATTTGACCCCCCCAGTTTTCATCAAATGTCCACGTTTTAGGACCCCCTGAACCCGAAAAACATGTTTTTACGAAAGTGTCTGTCTGTCTGTAGATTTTAGTTTGTTAGCACGATAACTTTCGAAAGAATTGACCGATTGGGTTGTCCTTTGGTATACTCCTTTAGTGTCCCCAAATGAAGGTCAAGTTCGTTGGCCAGCCATTTTGGATAAAAATTCAAAAAGTTGGAGAATTTTGAAAATTTTTGAAACCACTTTTTTTTTAAATTTAAAAATTCTAATGACGGATCTTCGTAGTACTCAAAAAGACGAACAATTTTTCTTAATTACTTTTTTGGATAAAAAAAAATTGAAAGACTTATAACATTTTGAAAATCGAAAAAAATGAAATAAAACTTGAATTAGAAGCCAAACAACGCACGATATGAAAAAAAGTCTATCGATGAAAAATGTTTCTTTTTGAACACTCTATAGGATCGGCATAACAACTTTTTGAATTTCCTTAAAAAATCGAAAATTCAAATTTTGAGCCAAATAACGCGAGATACAGAGAAAATAATAAGAAACATAATTATTGGCCTTAAAAAGATCTACAAGTTCCCCTTGAACCATTTTTCAACAGGAATAGTAGTTTTCGTTTTAATCATGAAAAATATTGTTAAACAAAGCCGAGCGCGAAGCGCGAGTGCCCTGATGAGAATGTGCTCCTTAAGGTCGATAGAACCTTAAGTAAATTAGCTTTCGTTTGCATTCCATTCCATTTTGTAGTAATTTCAAAACAAATAGGTGTAAACGTCGCGACGCTCGCAAGCGTCCCGTAGGGCGCAAGCGTCGCGAAGCGCGACGTGTGTATGAGAATGTGCCCGCGCAAGCGGGCAGATTTTTTACATTCTCATCAGAGAGAATGTATTAGATTTGTGTAAAATTTGACCCCCCCAGTTTTCAGCCAATGTCCACGTTTTGGACTAAAAGAGTATACCAAAGGACAATCCAATCTGTCAATTCTTTCGAAAGTTATCGTGCTAACTAAAATCTACAGACAGACAGACAGACACATTCGTAAAAACATGTTTTTCGAGTTCAGGGGGTCCTAAAACGTGGACATTTGATGAAAACTGGGGGGGTCAAATTTTACACAAATCTAATATATTCTCTCTGATGAGAATGTAAAAAGGTTTTTAGATTCATTAAAATCTGTTAAATCTCTTTACGTCTTTTTAATTTTTTGATTTTTATGAAATATCTTGCAATCTTTCTTATTCTTTTAAATCTTCTGCAGTCTCCGAAGATAGTTAAAAAGCGGTAAAAATTCTTATGTTTTGTAAGATAACGCGGATTTAATATAACTTCAACTACTGGAAGGTCTTAAAATGATTATATGAATAAATTATGACATTTTAATTGTTAAATTAAAATGTGATAATAGATAAAAATGACTATAATATTTTAATTTTTTTAAAGAGATTTCAATTTATTGAGGAAATACATCTGAAGCAAATGAAAGAGTTTCTGGCTGTCTATGTGGAAGTTCTTCAAACAAATCATGAAGAAGTGGGTCGAGTGCACACAGACTTTAAACACCATTGTTTGGACATGACAGTCGAAGAATTGTTGCAACAATTTGTGCAGAGTAAATGCACCGGATTTGAAAAACCAGGTAAATCCTTATATCTTTTACCATCTTTATATATTTTTTCCTAATTACTTTGAAGCACATTATGCAAAAGAATTCAAAACAATTCCAAGGAATTTAATAAAATTTAAGGTGATTATAGAGGAATTCAAACAGATATAAGAGGAATTTAAGTAATTTAGTAGAAATTAATGCAAATCAGTGGAACTTAAAAGAATTCGAAGAAATTAAAAAGAATTGGCAAAATTAAAGAAAAAGATTAAAAGAAATATAAAATAATTTAAAGGAATTTAACACCATTTATACAAATTCAACCGATTTGAATAAAATTCCAATTAATTCCGAGAATACATCTTTTTTTCCAAAATCAAAAATATAGATTTATAGAATGTGAAAAAGTGGTGATTAATTTGAAATGTGTCATAAATTTCAAATTCTCTCCTCCCAAAATAACATTATTTTTGCTTAAAATTTTGGTTCAAGTATAATTCAGTTCAAAACTCTTTTTAGAAAATTTTAAAGAAAAATTTAGAACAAACAATTTATTCTTTTTAAAAATTTGGTTTCACTCAACTCCCGTAAATTGCACACTAGTTTGGATCAAAATACTCAAAAATTGAACACTTCGTAAACCACACCTCTTGCGCGTGGCAAGAGAATATTACAGGGACATAGATTCGAAATGAGTATAAAATGGTACAGCAATCGTTTTTAAAATTTTCTACACGTTAAGGGCATGCTCAGTCCCGTGGTTTGTATTTTAAAATTTAATTTCAGTAGTAATTTTGAAAAAAAATCCGATCCCTACCTTATCGACTTCGCTTTTTTTTCAAAATTACTACTCAAATTAAATTTTAGAACGCAATTTAGTGTCTTATTCCCCATATCACAAAGTTCGAAAGAGATATATCATTTCGTTTGACCGTTGTGACTTCGAAAAAAATTTTTCACAAACCACGGGGCACAGCATGCCCTTAATTTGATAAATTGTATCAAAAAATGAAATGTTCAATGTAGCGAATGTTCAATTAACGGTAGGCGACTGTATTTTATATTTTCAGGAATTTTTTTTTATTTTTGTACATTAGAGTAAATTGATTGAAAATAAAATTACGCCCGAAACCATGGAATTTCATCAAAATATCCATGATTTGGTTAATTCAAGCGAAGAAATTTTAAATGTTTCACTAAAATTGGTTATGTCTTGGAAAAATCAGAAAATTTGTATACCATTAATAAAAGCCAAATTTCAAAGGCAAATTGACTAGATTGTTTTGATCTCCAAAAAGTCTCTTGAAATATCCTAAAATCCTTTAAATCTTTTGAAATGTTTTGAATAATTGTGATTATAATAATAAATAAGGATATTTTTGGTGAATTGCCATTTGATTTTTAGGATAAAGTTTTGTTATTAATGCGAAAATGTGAAAAGTTATAATGAAAGACGGGAACAAACTGGCTTTTGGTGCTTGGAAGGCGTTCGTTGAACAAGGGCAAATTCCCACAAGACCGAACAAGTGACTTCTCTTTCGAGGGTTAGTCACCCTTTGCACATTCAATACAAACGTGAAAAAAAAAGTTTTTAAGTAAAGAAAAAATAAGGTACAGAAGATTATAACGAATTCCCACAGGGTTCAGAAAAATCAAGGAAAATCTACATTCAAAAAACCGATTTTGAGTTATAACCAAAAATCAATTTTTTTTAAATTTTGTATTTTTTAAACTTTGTGAAACTAAGTGGAACATCTACTTTAATCCAAATGTCAATTCTTTGGGTAATTCAAACAATTAATTTTTAAAAGTTTTGCATAAATTTGCAAGCTTGGATAAAATGAAAAATAAAAATAAAATTTGTATACTCTTAATTAAAGCTAGAGTTTTGGAGACTTTTTAAACGGCTCTCGGACCAGATTGTCAGGAATACCCAAACAGTTGCAATTGAACTAACGTCCAAATCGTTTTTAATTAACCTAAGAAGCATTTGAATTTCAGTTAGATTGAATTGTTTTTTGCTAAAGAACACTTTTTTTTATTAGAATTCGTAAGTCACTATCATAACACAGGTACACAAAATAAAACAAGTTTCCGGTGCCAAAAAAGCGGCCTATACAAGCTTTGTATCCAAAGAACTAGTCGAAATCCAAAATTTTAGACTTTTAGCCTTATCAGTTTTTTTTATTCGAGTTTGAATATTTTGTTTATGTTAAATTACTCCATAAATCAGGTCGTTTTTTCACAGTAAAATGATTTTTTATAGCCTTAATGTATGAAAAGAATCCTCCACAATTTAGTAATAAATTTTTTTTGCAAAAGTTAACGGTAATAAAAATTGAATTTTACAAAGTGATTAACATTCTTCACGTGAACGGCGAAACGAATTTTGACCATTCTTACGTTGAAATTAAGAAAAATTTTTTTAATTCCAGAAATCTTTCTTCTGCATGTAAAAATATTAATTGTTTATAAACGAATTAATGTAATAGAAGAGCAAAGTTGTTTATAAACAATTGATATTTTTAAAACAAATTCAATTTTTTTTATATTAAGAAGAAACATGTCTGGAATGTACGTTTTTAAATAGAAATTTCAACCTAAGAATCGTCAAAATCCGTTTCGCCGTTCATAAGAAAATATTAATCATGTTGTAACATTGAATTTTCATTGATAATAACTTTTGCAAAAAAAAATTTTGTGACTAAAATATAGAGCATTCTTTTCATACATTAAGACTACACAAAAATCATTTTACAGCAAAAAAAAAACGACTTTTGATTTATGTTGGCCCACTTGTAAGCAGAAAATTCCAAAATTTTGGATTTCGCCTAGTCTCGATCTATACTACAATGCTAACATATATAGATCGCTTTTTTGGCACCGCATACTTTTTTTATGTAGCTGTGTAATTAATAATATATATATATATATATTACTTTTGATTGAATGAAACAGGTCTGATTGAATACGAAGAAGTTATGACAAGTCTAGCTGAACTTATGGGTAACTCTTCAGAAGAAGTTAAAACTGCTGAACCATCCAAAGAGGCGCCAAAGGGAACAAACGCTGAAACGGGAGTTGCTGGTAAAAAAGAATCTAAGAACTCATTTTATGGTATTAGTTTTTACTTTTGTTTAGAAGAAACTTCAGATTATATTTTAATTTAAAGCTTTAGTTCGAAATTCTAATCTTGTAACTAAAGGTCTCTATTTTACTTAACAATGATCAGAATTTCGAATCTTTTCATTAGGTAGATGTACCCTTTTTTAAAAAAAATTAAATTACATTTTAGAGAGAGTTTAAAAGATTTCAAAATATTGTAAGTGATTTTAGGAAATTTCAAGATATTTATAACTATTTAATTAGATTTTAAGGAATTACAAGAGATCCCAAGCGATTTCTATGCTTCCGATTATGAAAATCTTGTTGGATTTCACCACAACCAAGCGCAATGATATATCGCTTTGAAACTTTGGAATATAGGAATTTTTTGAGTAGCCCCTGCATTATTATTACGACCCTGTACCCATATTTATTTTCGAAATTATATTGTATGATAAGTAATAAAAACTCACGAAGTGTCCAGGGCACGCTGGTCGGGAAGCAAAAAAAAGTCGGTCGAAACACCTAAGAAAAATGAATGTAGAATGCTTTTTATGGTACTTAGGAGTGCTCAAATTCGTTGAGACAAAATCTTATCAGATCCTGTTCGCGAAAAAATCACTTTTTTGTTCAGTCGAAAGTACCAAAAATCGGTTTTTTAAGAATATCTCCTCAGGAATATATTTTATCGCAAAATCTGAAAAAATTGTATTTGTATGTAAATCATAGACTGGTACGATATATTTTTACATTCCCATCAGAGAGAATGTATTAGATTTGTGTAAAATTTGACCCCCCCAGTTTTCATCAAATATCCTCGTTTTGGGACCCCCTGAACCCGAAAAACATGTTTTTACGAATGTGTCTGTCTGTCTGTATGTATGTCTGTCTGTAGATTTTAGTTTGTTAGCACGATAACTTTCGAAAGAATTGACTGATCGGATTGTCTTTTGGTATACTCTTTTAGTGTCCTAAAATGAAAGTCAAGTTCGTTGGCCAGCCATTTTGGATAAAAATGTAAAAAGTTGGAGCATTTTGAAAATTTGTAAAACCACTTTTTTTTAAATTTAAAAATTCTAATGACTGATCTTCGTAGTACTCAAAAAGACGAACAATTTTTCTTAATGACTTTTTTGGATAAAAAGAAAAAATTGAAAGATTTATAACATTTTGAAAATCGAAAAAAATGAAATAAAACTTGAATTAGAAGCCAAACAACGCACGATATGAAAAAAGGTCTATCGATGAAAAATGTTTCTTTTTGATCACCTTCTAGGATAGGCATAATAACTTTTTGAATTTCCTTAAAAAATCTAAAATTCAAATTTTGTGCCAAATAACGCGAGATACAGAGAGAATGATAAGAAACATAATTATTGGCCTTAAAAAGATCTACAAGTTCCCCTTGAACCATTTTTCAACAGGATGAGTAGTTTTCGTTTTAATCATGAAAAATATTGTTAAACAAAGCCGAGCGCAAAGCGCGAAGTTTAAATGAAATATAGAGCGCGAAGCGCGAGTGCCCTGATGAGAATGTGTTCTTTAAGGTCGATAAAACCTTAAGTAAATTAGTTTACGTTTGCATTCCATTCCATTTTGTAGTAAAATCCATTTGTAGTAATTTAAATAAAAAGAGGTGCAAGCGCGCGAAGCGCGATGTGTGTATAAGAATGTGCCCGCGTAAGCGGGCAGATTTTTGTTGTCAGTTTTATTTCAACTCTTGAACAAAGTTCAGAAAAGGATCAACTTTGAGACACTATATCTCAGTGGCTATTGAACATTTTCGAACGCCTGGGTGCTCATTTTAAAGGTAATTGAGTCCTCTGCTAACACCGATAATCAGATTATAGATAGATTAAATTTCCGAGAAGTTATCTTGCAAAAACTAATTTTTTCCACTAATTGACTTCACTAAAATGCGCTGTATCTCGGTAACCAATGGATATTTTTTAAAGTTCCATGGCCCAGTTTAAAAGAAATTTGATTCCCTACAAATCATACTGGAACAACTTTTATGATAAAATACATCCCGGAGGAGATATTTCCAAAAATCGATTTTCGGTATTTATGGCCTAATGATTTGATGCAAAAGAGCGCCAGATTTAAAAAATACAGTGCCAAATTTATTAGGTGCATAACACATATGATATAAGCATATGATAATGATTAATGTTAAATTTGCATATTTATTTTACACTAAATATGTCTTTAGATGTTAGAAAATAGTAAATAAACCACTGGTATGCATTAGTCCGTATTTCACGATTTTGACTTCACCCCGTTATTGTCGCAAGTTGCATTCTTCAGTTAGTTCGCCGAATTCTCACACAGGGCGCTGACTGTACCATCACTCCCTGAAAATGCTGAAAATGCATGTTGATACATAGAGAATTGAATATAAAAATTGATAAAATATGATTATTCATTACTAGAAATTAATTAAATATATCTGACATTGAAAACTAACATTAGTTGAATATTCCCAATTAAATTTTTTCTTTTTTATCACATTAATTTAGTATGAAAACTATTTTGAAATATTCAACCATTCCCTCGTCTACGATTCAAAACTACCATTAATATGTGTATTTAAATGATTTAAATATTGACATTTTTTGCTTTTCTTTATTGCATTCAATAATAATAATAAAACATATTCAATTTTCCATATATCTTTGTGCATTTTTATTAATTTCTGTTTTGACAATATTTACTGTTGGTTGTTTGAAATATTTGATATTTTATTGCTTACAATATTAATATTAAAAAAATATAAAATCAGCTGGTTATGAATTTACAATTTTTAAATAATAAATAAAAATAAATAAAAATAGTATAATAAAAATCGTACAAAGAATATAATGATTATATTAGTTATTTAAGGGAAAAATAACCTTAAAAATATTTTTTTATAGCAGAAAAATATATATATGTATATTTGACAATTAAATATTAAATGTATATATATATATTTCATATATATTTTGCAGTTATGTTCTTGCAAGTTTTGCGAGTTTTTTCTTGTTCCTGTTTTCTTCTTTTTTCATTAGCAAGATCTTCTTTAGCATACAATCTCCAAAAAACCTAATTGTAATATATATATATATATTTTTCTGCTATAAAAAAATATTTTTAAGGTTATTTTTCCCTTAAATAACTAATATAATCATTATATTCTTTGTACGATTTTTATTATACTATTTTTATTTAATTTTATTTATTATTTAAAAATTGTAAATTCATAACCAGCTGATTATATATTTTTTTAATATTAATATTGTAAGCAATAAAATATCAAATATTTCAAACAACCAACAGTAAATATTGTCAAAACAGAAATTAATAAAAATGCACAAAGATATATAGAAAATTGAATATGTTTTATTATTATTATTGAATGCAATAAAGAAAAGCAAAAAATGTCAATATTTAAATCATTTAAATACACATATTAATGGTAGTTTTGCATCGTAGACGAGGGAATGGTTGAATATTTCAAAATAGTTTTCATACTAAATTAATGTGATAAAAAAGAAAAAATTTAATTGGGAATATTCAACTAATGTTAGTTTTCAATGTCAGATATATTTAATTAATTTCTAGTAATGAATAATCATATTTTATCAATTTTTATATTCAATTCTCTATGTATCAACATGCATTTTCAGCATTTTCAGGGAGTGATGGTACAGTCAGCGCCCTGTGTGAGAATTCGGCGAACTAACTGAAGAATGCAACTTGCGACAATAACGGGGCGCCATTTTTTTTCTAATGC
>UCOH01011618.1:0-26523 GCA_900474275.1 Synergus japonicus | reverse complement strand
GAAAATTCGGATTCATTCGGATTGAAAAGTTTCTTCGGAATGGATCGGAATAATTCGGATTGAAAAGTTTCTTCAGAATGGTTCGGATTCATTCGGATGACTTCGGATTGGCTCGGATTGGAATCTTATCCGAAGCTTTCGCCAGAGAAGTGTTTCCTCGAATTGCCACGAACTTTTATTTTTTACATTCTCATCAGAGAGAATGTATTAGATTTGTGTAAAATTTGACCCCCCCAGTTTTCATCAAATGTCCACGTTTTGGGACCCCCTGAACCCGAAAAACATGTTTTTACGAATGTGTCTGTCTGTCTGTCTGTAGATTTTAGTTTGTGAGCACGATAACTTTCGAAAGAATTGACCAATTGGATTGTCCTTTGGTATACTCTTTTAGTGTCCCAAAATGAAGGTCAAGTTCGTTGGCCAGCCATTTTGGATAAAAATTCAAAAAGTTGGAGCATTTTGAAAATTTTTGAAACCACTTTTTTTTGTAAATTTAAAAATTCTAATGACCGATGTTCGTAGTACTCAAAAAGACGAACAATTTTTCTTAATGACTTTTTTGGATAAAAAAAAATTGAAAGACTTCCAACATTTTGAAAATCCAAAAAAATGAAATAAAACTTGAATTAGAAGCCAAACAACGCACGATATGAAAAAAAGTCTAAAGATGAAAAATGTTTCTTTTTAGAGCCAAATAACGCGAGATACAGAGTAAATGATAAGAAACATAATTATTGGCCTTAAAAAGATCTACAAGTTTCCCTTGAACCATTTTTCAACAGGATGAGTACTTTTCGTTTTAATCATGAAAAATATTGTGAAACAAAGCCGAGCGCAAAGCGCGAGTGCCTTGATGAGAATGTGCTTCTTAAGGTCGATAGAACCTTAAGTAAATTAGCTTTCGTTTGCATTCCATTCCATTTTGTAGTCATTTAAAAACAAATAAGTGCAAACGTCGCGACGCTCGCAAGCGTATCGAAGGGCGCAAGCGTCGCGAAGGGCGCAAGCGTCTCGTAGGGCGCAAGCGTCCCGATGGGCGCAAGCGTCGCGAAGCGCGCAACACGGAGCGCGACGTGTGTATGAGAATGTGCCCGTTTAAGCGGGCAGATTTTTTTTCTAAACGATGGTACAACTTTTTATTTTTTTTTATATTTTAAATAATAAGTGTTCGACTATCGGGTGCTATTCGAGTATCAGGTCGACTATCTTATCATTCTTAATTTCAGGTTAAGTATGCTTCTTTTTGTTACACTTTATCATTCTCTAGTTGTTCTTCAAGTGAAAATATATTTCCAAGTGCAAAAATTAAAATGTGTGACCAGGTAAGTCTTTAATAGAAAGTACTAAAAGTTAATCTTGCATTTCTCATTAGATTTAATTTTTACCAACTAATCTTTGAATGTATATATGTTAATAATAATTAATATTATTGTAGGGATTTATTACTTTAATAATGCAGAAATGAGGCTGATGTTAATTATTTTCTATTGTTTGCTTTATTTCAATTGTAGCCTAATGACATTGTATTTTTCAGAATAAATATTCAATCACTATCGAGAATAAGATACTAAAAGGACCTGAGCTATTTTTGGCTTCAACGAAAAATTTGAACATAGGGAAAAATATACTGAATATTCTAAAGGAAAATGCCGAATTTGTTGGACTGGTAAATTAATAAAATATAGAAGATCTGTCAAGGGCATATACAAGTCACGTGACTTGGCGCTTCTAACGATACAATTTAAAGTTAATTGCTTTTAACAGAAAAAAAAATGAATTGCTTTTACAAAAAAATGTTGTATTTTTTTTTCATATAAAATAGCGGAAAAATTTCTGAGAAACTGTGAGAGCTGGACCAAAAATCCAAAGTTGTTTTTGAAACTATATACTATTAGCTAGAGAAGTACGTAGGATCTTTTTTCTATTGTTTATAAAAAATGCAATTAACATCAAATCAAAAAACGGCTACATACTTCTTTAGAGAATCTACTTGTGAAGCTATTGTAAACATTAGAAGTCGATTCATGCATTGGTGTTAAAGCAATCGGTCCGCCCAATTTGAAACAATAAGTCGTTTCGAGAAAAACGCGTTTCAAATTTTACAAGCACATAGAGGAGAAATGCAAAATGGTACCAAATCCCGAATAAAATGTTTATAAAATGGGTCAAATTCTGTTACTCATGGGTTTTTGGGCTCTCTCATTAGGATCCGGTGACAAAAATTTCATAAACAAAATGGCGGATCCAACATGGCGAACGAGTATGCTAAATAAAAATTCCAAGGCGTTTCGGAAAAATTGAAAATTAAACATGTTAACATTTTTCTTCGCTATAGGACTAAGTGGGTATTGTCTTGAAGACTCTAAAGTACCCGTCGGCACGAAATTTAAAGATGTTCCTAGAACGTCATAAAAACGTTTTTAGAACGTCCAAAGTCAGGCTAAAAACTTCCTAAAAACGTCCAATGTTCCAAAAATGTCCTAAAAATGTCTTTGGAACATTGTATGTATTTAGAACGTTATTTGACCTGACTTAGGACATTTTTAGGACGTTCTAAAAACGTCTTGAAGCATTTGTGCCCACTGGATACTGTTTAAGCTAAAAAAAATAAATCGATTCTTTAAAAATCCTATAGTAATGTTACTCCTTAATGTGTCACATTTCATTTTTATAGTATTTAAAAAATGTTGGCAATTTTCCAGCTACAAGTGCATACATTATTGTTATTTTTATTACCTTACGACTAAACAAATGTACAAGATTGTACAAACATTCATAGTTGTATGTTCTAGTTTTATGTATTATTTTTTATTTTTCTCATCAGGAAGGTGTTATTAAATTGAATTAAAGTTACTGTTGCAATGTAGATAGATGGCAAAACTGGTGAAACGTGGACTTATGGAAAATTAGCTGATGCAAGCATACGATGTGCATTATGGCTGAAAAAGCAAAATATATCAACAGGCGACGTTATTTCAATTTGTACTGATAATACTATTATGTCATGGGCACTATTGTATTCAGTCTGGTATGTAGGTGGGATTGTGAGTCCATGGTACCAGAGTATGTCTTCCAGTAAGTACGCAAAAATTACTGATGAAATATTTTGATTGGAATAATTTCTAAATTACTGATTTGTGCAGCTGTGACAAGAGATTATCTGAATATGGTGAAGCCTAAAATTATTTTCACCAGTGAGCAATGTGCTAAAGAAATAAAAGACATACTCGAAGAAGATAATATTGATTCAAAGATGGTTGTTTTCGATAAAGTTGCTGGATTCGAGTCGCTTCATGATGTGATAAATGAGGCAAGTTCAGAACATCTTGCAAAATTTGAGTGCAGTTCTGTAAATTCACACGATGATGCAGTAGTCCTTTTTTCTTCGGGAAGTACTGGAATACCAAAAGGTGCCCTATTTTCCTATGAAGCATGGTGTAAAATCATTTTCAATAGGATACATTGTCTCCGTGATAAAGAAATTGGTATTATTACCGCAACTGGGAGTTCCATTGCCTGGATCACTGGACTAACTACCACATGCACGTCTATTCTTACAATTTCTCCAGTTATTATCACCATCAAATCAAGTGTTGAAGAACTATGTGAAATTATAGAGAAATATAAGGTAAAACCAATTTCTATACTTCAAGATTTTGTCGAACGAAAGAAAATAGATTTGATGTTGCAAGGTTTGTTCGATTTCAGATAGAGGGATTCTTCATTTTATGTACCAAATTGAATGAGCTTTGTAAATCAGAGGCTTTAGCAAAGTTCAATTTATCGTCTTTGCATACTATACACACGGGGGGAGGACATGTAAGCAAAAATAATTTCGAGTGTGTCAAACGCATGTTGCCTAATTGTCAAATTTTTCATAATTATGGTAATTATACATATCAGAAATTATAGAATGTACACGGAAAAAAGATTAGGAGAATAGTCGCGCAAAGAGAAGAGTAGCAGCGCCACCGTGCAGTGGCTAGTCCGTTTGTGGGTGAATGGTTGTCAATGCTGTAGGCGAGCAGTTGCCTTATTATGGGTGAACGATTCTCCCACAAAAGTGAACTGCTCTCCCGTTGGATGAGTAAGCAGCACAAAGTATGCATCGGTTAGCCTAAGCAACAATTGGGGCACCAGTTACCCTAACCTTTTTTCCGTGTAAAGATGTATGAATTTTTTGTTAGGAATTTTTACATATACACTCGACTTCCCCTATAGTAAAGAAATCGAAACCAGAGTCGTTCCCAATAGTAAAAAAATTTCACATCAAATGCGCATGCGTCACATCAAATACAAATACAGCCAATCAGATTGGGAACGAAATATCTTTACTATTTGGAACATTGCTATTGTGGAAGTTGAGTGTACTTCTACATGTGGATATTTACCCTTTGTGGCCTAGTGGGTTTTTTATTTTTCCTAAGTCTCTGGAATATAAATGAATGTGAAAAAAATGTTATCCGTCATTCATTGTTAATTATAAAAATAACGTATATAAATAAATAGTCCAAATTGGTGCTGTTTCACGGAGAAATTCATTTTCCATTCATCTATCTTGTAGATTGGAACGGCAATTTTTTTTTTGTATTGAGTACACCTTAAAGTATTTTTCAGTATTTTTGATGTCCCTGATTACGCATCTGAAGCCCAATTTGCCAAATTCAAAGTGGTGAAACCAATATGGCTTAACAAAAATAATAGACAATAAGAGTGCCGATTCTGCTAGCTTCTATATACCTTCTCCTAATATAGAAATAAAAATTGTGGATAACAATAGACAAGCATTAGAACCTGGGCAAGTTGGCGAAGTTTGTCTTAAACGAGATTTTATGATGAAAGGGTATTATAAATATCCAAAGGCTACTGATGAAGCGATTGATTCGGATGGTAATATATTTAAGCTTTCTTCAGGACTTAATAATACTTGACTATAATTATTCGTGCAAAATGAGTTTCGTTAGAAATTAAAATACAAATTTTTAAAACAGGTTGGTTTTAAACAGGAGATATTGGACATTACGATGAAAAGGGCAATATATACCTTATGGACAGAATTAAATTCATGATAAAGTATAAAAGTGAGTTGGTTTCGCCTTCGGAAATCGAAGATGTTCTTTTGCAACATCCTGGGGTAAAAAATGCTGCTGTAGTAGCTGTTCCGAATTCTATAGATGGCGAACATCCCATTGCTTTTGTAGTCAAAAACAAACTCTCAAATGAGGTAAGGTGTGGAGTCGGGAAGGGAACACTGGTAGGGGGGAGCAGGACACAGAGGACCGGCGGGGCACAGGGGTTTGTGACAAGTCGAGACGCATTTTGAATCAATTTTGAATATTTTTATTTATTTAAATATTGTTTATTTTAGATGGTGCACATGCATTGTGATGCATATGCTGCAGTAGACGAGGAAGACGAATATATAATTTGTTTGAATTGTTCTTAAACATTGTATAAAAGTTCTTTACTTTTTTTATTTATTTCTTTTTTTAAAAACAAAATACGTTTAATAGTAAAAATGTATATTTTATATATGAATTACATACGCAGGGCACAGAGAATAGGTAAAATCCTCTGTGCCCCGCGGGCTGGGGCAGATATGTACACCAAATTTCAATTAAAAGTGCAGGTTATTTATAATTATATCACCGAAAGAACGTTAAGCGGTCTTCTGTGCCCTGCTCTCCCCTACATACGCCGCTGACTCACGACCTGCACGTTCCCTTGATATGTGTCCGCTGACAGGAATATAGGCGACTCATATCAAGGTTTCAGTGTAAATGGTATCTGTTTTTGCAGGTCACAAAAGAAGAACTTGTCAAATTGTCTTCTACTCTCGGTGAAAGCAAACTTCTTCGAGGGGGTGTGGTATTTATAGAAGAAATGCCACAAACCGCTTCGCAAAAATTAAGCAAACTTGAACTTCAAAGAATTGCTATGACCAAAGATATATTTGCTATGACACTGACAAATAACTGAAATGTGCATTAATACATCATATTTGTTTTTTTAATGAAAATTGAATCTATATATTATGGTTTGGGGGATAAAAGGATAAAATTTATTTATAATAAAGAAAATTTCTTTCGTTGACTGCGAAAATTTATTATAATATTATTGAAAATACATTACACAAAATATCGTTAAATCCTTTAAAATTATTTTAAATCCCATGAAATCTCGTTAAATACTTTGAATTACCTGAAAATTTAATGAAAACTCTTTATTAGATTTTTATATTTTCTTCAATATCTTTAGATTCTATATAAAACCCCAATAACTGGTAAAATTTCTGAAAATCAGAATAAATTTCATAAAATTCCTTGTAATACCGTGAAATCGCTTAATATTTCTAAAATCTCATTAAATTAAAATACATACCTTAAAATTCAATGAAATTTCGTAAAATGTCTAAAAGTTTATCAAATTATTTAAAATTCCACAAAATATATAGTCTAATTCCTTCAAATTATTTTATAATCTTTTAAAATTTCATAATTTTTCTCAAAAAAATGTGGGATTGGAAAAATTAAGAGATTTCAAAAGTATGAAAATAATGCAGAGATTTTAATTTTTTAATTATACAAATTTGCAATATTCCTAGTTTAATTTTAGGAATCTCAATAAATTTGTAGTGAAATTTTTGTGCGTTTTTGTTGAATGTTTAGTTTGATAGAACATTTTTGAATAAAGAATGTCGTTTCAAGCTATCATTTCAATAATTTTTAATTTCTCGATAATCATTTAGCGCTCGATATTTCATTTAAACCTCGCGCTTCGCGCTCGGCTTTGTTTCACAATATTTTTCATGATTAAAACGAAAACTACTCATCAGTTATTATACCTATCCTATAGAGTGTTCAAAAAGAAACATTTTTCATCTTTAGACTTTTTTTTTCATATCGTGCGTTGTCTGGCTTCTAATTCAAGTTTTATTTCATTTTTTTGGATTTTCAAAATGTTGTAAGTCTTTCAATTTTTTTTTTTATCCAAAAAAGCCATTAAGAAAAATTGTTCATCTTTTTGAGTACTACGAACATCGGTCATTAGAATTTTTAAATTAAAAAAAAAGTAAAATCTACAGACAGACAGACACATTCGTAAAAACATGTTTTTCGGGTTCAGGGGGTCCCAAAACGTGGACATTTGATGAAAACTGGGGGGGGGGGTAAAATTTTACACAAATCTAATACATTCTCTCTGATGAGAATGTAATAATGATCGACTCTATCGTTGTTTTCATTGTCGAATCGTTGCACGTGCTAATCGAAAATAAAGGTCACTCTTGATATTGAAGAGATATTGGATTTTATTGGAAAACTTGAAAAATGAAAGAAAAATGAGGAGATCCCAACGCTAGCTGTCTCCTTGTTTTCGTATCCACTTTACAGGAATTACGAATACATGCTGGAATGCAGTTGGTTGTCTATCATCCATCACAGTTGCAAGTTTGCGACTCGACAACGATTGATTGTGACTCTTCGGGCTTTGGTAGGGGTTCGATTTGGGGGTGGGAGGAAGGCAGGACAGAAACGTGCTTTATTGACTGCCTGGGGGCAAAGTAGCCTTAGGTGTGCTTAAATACAAAGCGTCGATCTCCCAGCATGAAGATTTGACACAAAGGTGCTACGATGAAACTTGGCAAGATTTTAACGATTAAATTTGACTAGGAGAGAAAAAAATTGTCAAGAAGGGTTGAATACGGCAGTAACGGCAAATACACATATCAATCGATAAAAAAAAATAAAATGAGGATATGGTGGAAAAATATGTCACAATTCTGAAAACTTATTCCAATGAGTTTTTCAAGTAATGAAATTTGATTAACTTGAGTGAATATTTCTGCATAATTCGTTGAAAACATTTTCATTTTGTGCGGCACGTTAAATATCGATTTTGGAATTAAAATGCCTTAAGAAAATATTTGAAATCTCTTAAAATTCCATCACATCCTTAAAATTAATCCTTAAAATATAATTAATCGGGCACTCAGAATTCGAGTGCTCGATTTAAAGTTTCAACTAACATTTCTTGAAGGCAGTGTCCTAATTTTCATAATATTCATGAATATGCAAGACTCATGTTATTTATAAATCACTAGAAAAAAAAAGAATGATTATACGCACCCTGCTTTTTCTCTACACATTAAGAATTTAGAAGAAAGACTTCAGCTTACCTGCAACATAAAAAGAAAACTTATTATTATTTGTTATATATCTGATTAGTCATTATATTTAATTAATCCTCTTTTAAACTGAATAAGCATAACCAGCATACTTTCGCGTCTTCTTGTCTCTAGTGGCTGGGTTTTCTTTAAAGGCTTTCAAGTAAAGATTCGCTTGAGGTGGTGTACATCAGGTGCTGAAGCTTACATATACGTGCGAAATTCTCTTTCCGCCAACCTCAAATCTCAATTAAAGTGTCCTCCTTGCTTTAGTACATATATATATATATATATATAGCTTTCATTGACCCATTGACGGAAATAAAAATCAAATTCTGCAGATTGAATTATCTACAATACAATTTACAATATTTCTAGTATTTCCGCTTGGATGAATAAATTTAATGTGCCCTTGCTGAAACTAATGAGTGAAACAAAGTATATTGCCTTAAATTTACTATCCCAGCCAAAATCATTATATTACCTTAACAAAAAACATTAATATACATCGAAACTCTGGCCTATGTTTTCGGTAAATATAGTACAGTGCGTTCTTAAATATACTACCCTAACAAAAACATTAATCTATTGGGATTCACCGATTTCTGTGAAAAAAAAAAGTGGCAGGAATTGAACGTCGCCATGTTGAGGCTAAAATCTACATTCTTCGCGCGAAATTCAAACGTTTTATGAAACTTAATGAACTTTCTCAATAAGTTTTGCAATATTTTGTTCGAAAAATAATGGAAACATTTTAATAAATAATTTATTCATAATAATAAATCATTTAATTTTCGTTCAAAAACATTCTTCAAAGTAAGTTAAATTTCTTTTTTTTAGGTACATACACCAATATTCTATTCCCCTGCTAAAAATAAACGGATTGAAACTTTATCCGCTTTTAATCCGTTATCCTTCCATAAGTATTTGTTTGAATACTTTTTAATACGCGGCGATCCGTTTGTATCCGTTGGCTATTCGTCTATCCGTTTGAATCATAATATTATCCAGTGTCACTATCCCTTTTAATCCTTTTATATCCGATTTTGTGTATTACTATCCATTTATATAGCTTCAATCCTTCATTTTTTATCCGCGACTTAATCCTTGTGTATCCACGAATTACTTAGATTTTATCCTGTCTGCTATGACGGATTAAAAATTTATCCTTTTGAATCATTCACAAAATATTATATTAATAGCATATTTTTTCTTTGACGACGGATTTAAGCGCGTAGACATGGATATGATTTTTGGTTGGATTAAAAAGGATACATAAGGATAGAATATTTTTCAATGAAGACGGATTATAACGGATAAAAACGAAACCATCTCACGGATAGATAAGAAAAAAAGTTCGGATCCAACCAGATAGGGGCAGATTATATTCCACTTTACGTATTGAAAATGATTCAAACGGATAAAAATTTAAAAATCTAACAAAGAATAGAACATGATTGAAAAGGATGCAAAGTTTAGATTTAAACAGATAAAAAATTTCTATCCATTTGAATCCGTTTATTTCCAGCAGGGTCCAGAAGCGGAAACATTAATGACAAATATTTTCAATTAAAAAAAATCGAAATCTGCTGATTCAATATCAGTCAGATTAATCCTTTTAATTGTGAACACTATTTTAAATATTTTTCGTCAAATAGATTTTTTTTATGTTTGAATCATCGTGACACGTCAAAGATTAATATTTTACCTAAAATCATGACAATAATTAAATTAACCATTAAAAAAATTTGTGATTTTACAAATTCTACACCCTCTTGTAAAAATTTTGTTCAGGGGGAAAAAGTTTTTTACAAGTAGAACACGATTTTTCTTTTTTTTATTACCTCGAAATGCTAAAAAAATATTTATAAATGTTAAATGAAAATATCAGAATATAAACGAATTCAAACGGATACAAATTTTTCATCTGTTTGAATGTAAACTTTGCATTCTTTTCAATCATGATCTATTCTTTATTAGATTTTTGAATCTTTATCCATTTGAATAATTTTCAATACCTGAAGTGGAATATAGTCTGCCCCTATCCAGTTGAATCCAAACTTTATTATCCTTATCTATCCGTGAGATGGTTTCGTTTTTATCCGTTATAATCTGTCTTCATTGAAAAATATTCTATCCTTATGTATCCTTTTTAATCCAACTAAAAATCATATATCCATGTCTACGTGCTTAAATCCGTCATCAAAGAAAAAATATGCTATTAATATAATATTTTGTGAAAATCAGATTAAAGAGGATAAGCAATGATTCAAACGGATAAATTTTTAATCCGTCATAGGAGACAGGATAAAATCTAAGTAATACGTGGATACACAAGGATTAAGTCGCGGATAAAAAATGAAGGATTGAAGCGAATAAGTATATAAACGGAGAGTAATACATAAAATCGGATATAAAAGGATTAAAACGGATTGTATAAGATTCTGATTCAAACGGATAGACGAATAGCCAACGGATACAAACGGATCGTCGCGTATTAAAAAGTATTCAAATGGCGGTTTAAAACGGATAAAGTTATAATCCGTTTCCTTTTAGCAGAATTATTTTCGATTTAGTAGTAATTGGAATTTTGGAAAATAAAAAAGTCGCACTGTTTCATGGTTTTTTTAAGCTGTGGGTGAATAATCATGATAACCAAGCACGCAACAAAACTCTTTACTTTTGGTCTTCCGCGATGAAAATTCCATTTTAAAACATGACTATAACTTCCGCATTCACTATCTACTTTCTTTTTTATAACTCTTAAACTATGATTATACTTTAATTTATTTTAAATCTGTATTTTTGTGCAATGCGAAATGCAATTTGTCCATGCGAAGTGCCAAAATCTACCTGTTTTTGAACGTTCAAAATTCTGCCACCAGGTGGCGAATCTCAGTGCAGCGGATCCCGGATTACGTACTACCTCTGCCAAGAATATTGGCTAACGTCAAAAATGCCCCAATCAAAAACATTGGTCCATATTCCAACTGCACTTTATGTTTTTGGAAAAAATAATATAATATTGTACTGATTGTACTAAAAATACTACTCTTATCAAAAAGGCTTGCAGGCTGCAACGTTTTTAGTAAAAAGCAAGGTGGGAGTGAGTTCAAGGTCTGTCCGCTTTTATAGTTTGCTTGGTTTAATTCCAGGGAAGGAGATTTCAGAGAGACGAAAATATAAAGGCGTCGGCGGAGAAGGATACATGAACCCTCGTGAAATCGAGAAGAGCCATCCAGGGGTGTGACCTATTCTCTCCTCGATCGATCATGTTACACATATATAAGTATTGACAACCATTGCCATCATACCTGGTCACAATTTTGCGATGAACCCCCAAGAACCTTTCTACCTGTCTCTCCGTTTCCCCGATCAGCGTTGAGCAAAAAGCTTTAGTATCCAGCTTGCCAATTCCTGCTACGTGCTTGGCATATACGATTATTACTTCCCTAGGTCGGTATTCGGGACAAGAATTGCGCATTCAGAAGCAACTGTCAGTTTCACTCTGAAAAATATTCACAAAACCCTCAAAATTGTTTAAAATTCCCGCACAATAGACACCCTGTTTAAGTGTTTCCGAAATCTTCTGAGATTATTAACTAATCATTCAACTGTTGAGTGATTAATATATTTGTTGAGTAATTAATTAATCCACCCTTCTCTATCTGAAATATGTTATTGAATGAAATTCACTTTTTAGACATTATAGTTGGCGTGAAAATCTGTACAAGAAGAGAAAGGGGAGCTTTATAGATTGCATGCTACGCGCTAGTTAACAATCGAGGGTTGCATTTATGAATAAGGCTGGTAGAGTTAAGGTCGCAGACAATGAACCTCGCCCCAGTTCAGGGGCTTGTTCTCTCACTATACAGGTATACAATTATACATTAAATGAGACCTTGTAGTAAAAACAACTCCAAGGGTTGAAGATTATCCAACCCTCATTAGGCCCTAATTTCGAAATCAATATATGGACAAAAATACCCTTTGAGGACTTTTGAATTTTAGAGGCAATTTATTTTTTATTTTCGTTTTTTTTTTTTTTGTAACAACTGGTTATTAGCTGACTTCTTCGAATGATGTCACAAAGGGATAAAAGTATTCTCTTACTTTACTAGAAAAGAATGATTCGCAGCGGTTTAAACTGACACCTTATCTCTTTCCCTCTAAGTACTCACTCTCTTCTTTTTATTCGCTTCCCTCCATCCTCTTGAGGAAACTTTGAAGAATTCATCTGAACTTTCTCTTCACGGTTGCTTCGTTTTATTCTTTTTTTACGCTTTGTATTTCTCTTTATTTGCACTTTATTCCCACTTCAGTATTTATGAAAAATAATTCATTAATGTCTACTAGACGTGAAACCTCCCCCCTGTAGTTCAATCGTGATCATAATTTATATCTTTTTAGCGTTTGTTTCTTTTAGTATTTGACCTGGAAAGGATGCTGACGTTTAATAAATGAGTTGATTATTTGTATAAATACTTGGGGTGTTACTATTTGAGAATATTCCCGAATATATCCGAATACTCCCGAATACTCGAACACATTTCCATATTCTTCATATTCCTTGTATTCTCAAGTATTAATTCCCCTCACGAGGTGAACTCATCAGAATTCTAACCACTGGTGTATTCTTAAGCGAATTTTTATTGTTTTAAAAGCTCCTAACTCACTTCTTGCGACTCTATTTAATATATCACAAAACTTCCATACCATATTTCTTCCTTTCTCTTTCTTGTCGTTGAATTTTCCTCTTTTTCCCTTTTTCCCTTTTTTCATATCTTCTACCCTCCTGTGGTTTACACTGGAGCAATCGCATGAACTCGATTTTTGCTCAGCTTACTTCCGCTGATGACGGTAGGTCGAGGTGACCCGACCAGTGTCTGACCCGAATATATCTACAGCGATTGTTGTTCAGTCGCGAGCAATAAATTCGAGCGGCCCGCGAGATTTCCTCGACCCACTTTCCACCACGCTGCTTTACGCACCCAATTCTACTTTTCTTTTTATTACTAAAATGACTAAAATAGCTAAAAGCTTTAATCCAAAAAAATTGCACGGAAAATTATCAGGGTTTCAATGAAAATTTAACAGGATTTTAAGGAATTTTAAAGAATTTGAAGGGAGTTCTTTTAGGTTCTGTTGGAATTTTAAGAGGTTTCAAAATTTTTCTAGTAATTTGAAAAGATTTTTAGAAATTTTAGGGAATTTAAATCAAACTGAAGTTATTATTATTATTATTATTATTATTATTATCAACAAAAAGTTTGTTTTTTTTTTTTTGGAAAAAGGACGAGACCTAAAATCTGATTACTTTGAATGGTTCCATTTGATGTCAAAATACACCCAAAATAGTTTCAACCCTCTACCACACTGGGATCACCTATAAATCATCCCCTAAGGACAAAAAAAATTATACCAATTCCCCTAACTTCGAGACCTGAAATTTTACTCTTTTAAATAATTTAATTGAATGCCCAAAGAAGATCAAAATAGTTTCATTCACCTAAACCCCTAAGTTTGCCCCTAAAATCAACACCTAAACATAAAAAAATAATAAATCTCCTGACTTCGAGATCTAAAATCTGATAGCGCTAAATGGTGTTATTTAATGACCAGAAAAGCCTAAAACAGTTTCATCCACCCTCAGTTTTAGTAACCTCCTAGTTTCACCCTAAAAATCAAACCCTAAGTACAAAAAAAATCATTGTAATTCCCCTAACTTCCATAACTAAAATTTCATCCTTCCAAATTTGTCCATTTTGTGTCCAAAGAAGCCCAGAATATTTTCATCTACTCTTAGTTTCATTAATCCCTTAGTTACACCCTTAAAATCAACTTCTAAGTATAACAAAAATCATTGTAATTCCCCTAACTGCGAGATCTAAAATTTATACTTTCAAAGTGGTCCATTTTATGACCAAAAAAGTCCACAACAATTTCATCCACCCTAAGTCTCATTAACCCTTCAAAATCAACTCCTAAGTACAAAAATTTAATTACATTTAATATCCAAAGAAGCCGAAAAACGTTTCATCCAGCTAATCCCCTAGTTTCACCCTCAAAATCAACCCCTAAGTACAAAAAAATTCATTAAACATTTCCAAACTTCGAGACTTCAAATATTTTAGTTCCAAACAGGTCCATTTAATTCCCAAAGAGGCCAAAAACAGTTTCGTTCAACTAACCCACTCGGTGCACCCACAAAATCAACCCCTAAGTACAAAAAAAATCATTGCAATTCCCCTAACTTCCAGATCTAAAATTTTATCCTTCCAAATTGGTCTATTTAATGACCAAAAAAGCCCAAAACAATTTCCGCCAGCCTCAGTTTCATTATAACCCAGCAACATCAACCCCTAAGTATAAAAAAATCATTGTAATTCCCATAATTTCGAGACCTAAAATTTTATCCTTCCAAATTAGTCCATTTAATGACCAAAAAATTCCTCAACAATTTCCTTCAGCCTCAGTTTCATTAATTCCCTAGTTTCACCCTAAAAATCAACCCCTGAGGTTAACATTGAATGAAACCATTTCAAATGATCAAATTTTAAGTCTGGAAGTTTTCGAATATTTGATAATTTTTTTTCTGCTTGGGGGTGGATTTTCAGGGTGAAACGAGAGGATTAGGTGGATGAAACTATTTTGAGCTTCATTGAGCATTAAATGGAACTATTTAAAAGAATTAAATTTTAGCGCTAGGGGGTTGAAACTGTTTAGTTTGCCTTTTGACACCGAATGGAACCATTTTAGAGCAATCAGATTCTAGCTCTCGTTCTTTTTCCAAAATTCAGTTTTTATGGATTTTAAACTTTTTCAGGGAATTTAAAGAAATTTTAATGAATTTTTAAAATCAATCTGTTTAAATTTCTGAAGATCCCATGTTATCTATCGACGTTAAAGTTCCTTAAAATTTCTACAAATTCAACCTGGGAATTTTAAAGAAATTTCTAAAGCATTTTCGGTTTAAATGCTAACGTAATCGATGACATATTAAAATTGACAGGAATCCACGATTATATATGTTTTTCTGTTGAAAATTAAGCGAAGTTCACTTTTCATTATATTTTGAAGCGTGCGATTGAATAATGTAGATTGAGTTCTTCGTTCGAGCCACGCAATTGCGGAAGCCTTTGATTCGACCCCGACGGATAATTTCATTAATTCGCTTAACGAGTTAGTGGAGTAATTCAACAGTTGAACGGCTCGATAGAATTATAGAAGCCGAATTTGTCCCTGGCGCGATCCACACCATTTACGTTTAATTATGTAAGAGGAAAATGGTTTCCCCTAAAAACGTGGAAAATAAGAGTCCATGGAAATGAAAGTCATGTTTTTATGCAGAAATTGCCCTATTTGAAATGGAATTCTAACAAGTAAATATTTACTCGTTTTTACAAGTGAAAGATGATGGGGAAATTTTACAGAAAAAACAAGGTCTGTAGAAAATGTTTACAGCTAAAATCAATTTTTATACGGAATTTAAGTTTAAGTCAATTTTTGCTTCATAGACCTCAAAATATTTAATTTTACAAGTTTTATATTTATATTTATATTTTATATTTATAATTTTAGTGAAATTGATCGACTATAACTTCTCAAATAATAAAAATTCAAAGCAGACATCACAAAAAAATAGATTTCTTGTGTCGAGACGAATCGATTGACCTATAAGATTAATGCATTTAAATAAAAAATAAAGTTATGCAATTTTGCAAAAATTAATTTTTCGACTATTTAAATAAATAATAAAAATTAATTAATAAATTAAATTAATAAAAAAATTAATAAAAATTTAAGGCTGATGTAATGAAAATAAACTTTTTTTGTGTCGATACGATTCGGTTAATTAATTACATTTCATTAATTATTTAATACTTTCTCAATGCGGAAGCAAAGTGCTCATTGAATATGGCCTAAAAACTAACAAACTGTAAATACTTTCAGACCCTGTTTCCTTTTGTGTTGATAAGATGAATTATTAATATCCATAGTAGTAAATTCAATATGTATCGCTATCAAATTAGTGAAATTCCGACTGGCATGTGAAGTTTATCGATTGTACAATGAACATATATAATCAGCATATGAGCAGATGGCGGATACATAGTATAAATCAGACGACATCGCAGGATCGAATCGATGTGAGTTAGGTGTCAAGGCCAGCTTCGATAATCATTCAGTGTTATGAGTTTCGTGGTATATAGACATGTATGTTGGTTGCCCATTAGTTCATTTATGCAGTACGTAATTTGCAGTCAATATAGATGTGTGCATACGTCGGTATTCGAAAAAATAGAACCTCACCGATGATATATTTATCGACCGAGACCAAGGTGACAATTAATCGACCCAAGTATCTATACTCCATCTATTTCCACAAAACTCTCTCTCTCTCTCTCTCTCTCTCTCTCTCTAAAAGACTTATTACAAGTTAGAGCTTGAAAAAAGATGAAAAAATAGAGAGAAGAAAGATGAAAACTTAAAATTTCTTGCCACAAAAGTGAAACACATGCATATTGCATATGTGTTTCACTTACATTGCTTTATAAAAAGAGAATAACTTTTTACATTCAGAAGATAAAGTTTCTACCTTTATAGGTATTTTATATTTAAATTTTAACAGATGGGATTTTAAAGAACGCCAGGAAAACTTCTGATAGTAATAAAAAAATCTTGATAAACTGTTTTTGTAAATTCTATATATTTTTTTAGAGATTTTAGCTAGAGAATATTCAGGAGTAAAAAAAAATGTATAAGGTCGTATAGTTTTCAGATATATGATGCGCATAAAGAGAGGTGTATTCGATATGTAGCTTGCGGTCAGCCATGCTAAATTACAAGCGACACCATTTCCCAGAGCGGTAAACATATAAAGGATCTACCCTTTTAGATTGCAAAATGTAGCTGTGTTCTATTTTACATATACATATGTAGATTAGTGAGAGAGACTTTGGTTTGATTTTTACCAAAATTTTTTTACCTACAATAAAGGCATTTCATACATTTATCTAAATAAAAATCAGGTAAATGTACCAGTAATCGTGACGACCTTTTTATTATTTTAACATAAATTTAATGAATTATAATTGCTTTTTTTAATCAATTACATGCTTTTTTTTAATTCAATGGATATTTGTCATTTAATGGTTTTTCAAGACATTTTCTTATCACTACACTGAAAAAACGAGTTGCTATAGCAGACCAGATTATTTTCTTTTTCTTTTTACAACTTGAAGTCATTCCAAAGCTAATCAGATTTGAAACTATAATGTATGCAAGATTTTTTTCGACATTTTTAAAGAGAAACCACTTTTTTCAGAAAGGAATTTCAAGAGGTTTCTAGAAATTTTAAGGGAATTTGACAATTTTTAAATGATTCTTACGAAATTCAAAAGAGTTTTAGGATTTCAAAAAGATTTCGTAGAATTTAAAGGGATTTTAGGATATTTCGTGAAATTTTAAAGGAATTTCAAAAGGTTTGTAACAGTTTTATGGGGTTTTAAAGAATTTTAAATGTTATCCTGGAATTTCAAGGAATTTTAAGGCATTTAAAAATATTTTCCAGAATTGCGATGGATTTTATGGAATTTTATGAGATTTCTAATAATTTCAAGTGATTTCAAGAGATTTTTCTGATCTTTAAAAGAGTTTGTGAAAATTTTAAAGGATTTCATGGAATTTTATCAGATTTCTAATAATTTTAACGAATTTTAAGAGATTGTAGTATATTTCGTGAAAGTTTAAAGGAATTTATGCAATTTTCAGAGACTTTTAAGAATTCTTAGCGATTTTAAGAGGAATTCTAAATGTTTTGAAATTTGGGGAAATTTTAAGAAGTTTCTAAGAATGTAAAAAGATTTCACAAAATTTCAGCGATTTTTAAGATTTTCGTGAAATTATAAGGAATTTCAAAAGATTTGTAAGAGTTTTATGGGATTTTAAGAAATTTTAAATATTATCCTTGAATTCCAAGGAATTTTAAGATATTTTAAAATATTTTTCAGAATTGCGATGGATTTTATGGAATTTTATGAGATTTCTAATAATTTCAAGTGATTTCAAGCGATTTTACTGATCTTTGCAAGAGGTTTTGAGAATTTTAAGGGATTTCATTGAATTTGATCAGATTTCTAATAGTTTTAACGAAATTTAAAAATATAAATTTTATAAAAGGATATTAAATCTTACCGTAAAATTTCAAAAAAATGTTTAAGTTTGTTAGAGAATTTTATGCAGAAATTTCAAACGGTTTTTGCGATTTTTAAAAGATTTAGTTGAATTCAAAAAGGATTTCAAAGGCAATACATTTTTTAAGGGCTATATATTTTTAATTATGAAAATTAGTTGATTTTTAAAAGATATTATGGAAATTTTATGGATTTGATGGATTTTTATGGGATTTCTAATAATTTTTATGAATTTCAAGATATTTTTTTTATTTTTAAAAACTTTTGTAGAATTTTTAAAGAATTTGTTGAATTTTTTGAGGATTTTTAAGAATTTTTAGATATTTTCACCATTTTTAATGAATTTCAATAGAATTCTAAGACTATTTTAAGAGATATTAACGAAATTTAAAGCATTTTGAAGTTTTTTGTAAAATTTTAAGAGACCAGCAAATCAACATGTGCTTTATTATCTTGTTTTCCTTGTTAGAATTTCAAGTCATTTAGAAGGCAATCAGCTTTGGAACAACAATGTATGCAAGATTTTCGAGACATTTCGTGACACCACTTTTTTAAGATAGGATTCATTTTATTTGTATTAAATTTATTTTATTTATATTATATTTAATTTATTTATATTATATATCTAATCAATTTATTTATTTCGATTCATTGAACCTTTGATTTAGGATTTTTTAAACGGCTCTTTGTGTTAAATCATGCAAACGCGGATTTGGATGTCTAGAGAACCCCTGATAAATTCCAGGAGTCGTTCATAAAGCGACGACGACGACGAGCTCTTAGCATAGCACATGAAAGTACAATATCACGCGAGTAGTCCTTTATATCTAAGAATTCATATTGTGTTATCCACGGTTACGCATGAAAACCATTTCGAAAATAGCTTTTCCCACGCTTCCCAAGAATTTTCTTACAACAATATATTGCTTATAACAAGCCTCGTATATCAGTGCTTCAATCGCTTTCAATAAATATCTGACATGCCAAAATTTTAGAGGCCTTTCAAATAACCGAGTTAGGGGTCTACTCATTTACATATACATATTTTTTATTGGCTCCACTCGTATATTCGCAGTTTTTAGATACATTCCAGTAATCGTTAAAATATTTTTTGTGGTGTCATATTAAAAGTGGTGTCATGAAATGTTTCGAAAATCTCGCATTCATTGTTGTTGTAAACCTGATTGACCTTTGAATGACTTTGAAGTTGCAGGTAGTGATAGGATATCGAAAAATATATATTTTAAATATCTATATATTGGAAACTAAATATGGATATATGGAATAAAATTATAAATATTTTCCATATTTTTTTATTTAAATAAAATAAATAAATAAATAAATAATTGATTATATTATTTAGAAACACATTTCAATACCACTTTCAATTCAATATTATATAATACCTACTATTAAAATTTATAATAGTATTTTTAATAAACCAAATTATTGATTTTGGGATAAATAAATAATTTTTAAATAAATACGGAAAAATATCGTTATATTGTGAAAAATTTCGGTATTGACTGTGATATATCGGTTTGTAAATATCGATATCCCATCACTAGTTGCAGGGAAAAAAATGAAAATAATTACACGCGTATTTGTTTCCTCTTGTCCCTTAACATTTTACAAAAACATTTGAAATTCCTTAAAATTCGTTAAAAAATCTTAAAATTCCTAGAAACCTCTTGAAAATTCTTAAAAATTCTCAAACACCTTCAAAATCATTAATATCTTGAAATCCATGTTAAAATTCGTGAAAATTTCTAAAAATTCCTAGAAACCTCGTCTTGAAGTTTCTTAACATTTAAAATATTTTAAAATCATTAGTTTCATCAAATTCCATGAAATCCTTGTAAGTTCTACAAAATATTTTTAAAAAATCATAAAAATACTCTGAAATCCCTCAGCAATAAGAATCTCTTGAAATCGTTTAATATTATTATAATAAATCTCATAAAATTTAATAAAATAATTAAGGATGCGATGTCTTTTAAAAATCATTAAAATCTCTTGAATTCTCTTAACATTTCTGGAAATTACATGATAAAATTTGTATTGAGATCTTTTAAAATTATGAGAAACCTCATAAGAATCCATCAAATCCATAAAATTTCCATAATATCTTTTAAAAATCAACTAATTTCCTTAATTAAAAATATATAGCCCTCAAAAAATGTATTGCCTTTGAAATCCTTTTTGAATTCAACTAAATTTTTTAAAAATCGTAAAAACCTTTGAAATCTCTACATAAAAATTTTCTCTATCAAACTTTAAAAAATTCTGGAAATTTTACGGTAAGATTTAAAATCTTTCGTTAAAACTATTAGAAATCTGATCAAATTCAATGAAATCCCTTAAAATTCTCAAAACCTCTTGCAAAGATCAGTAAAATCGCTTGAAATCACTTGAAATTATTAGAAATCTCATAAAATTCCATAAAATCCATCGCAATTCTTAGAAATATCTTAAAATTCCTCGGAATTCAAGGATAATACTTAAAATTTCTTAAAACCCCATAAAACTCTTATAAATCTTTTGAAATTCCTTATAATTTCACGAAAATCTTAAAAATCGCTGAAATTTTGTGAAATCTTTTTACATTCTTAGAAACCTCTTAAAATTTCCCCAAATTTCAAAACATTTAGAATTCCTCTTAAAATCGCTAAGAATTCTTAAAAGTCTCTGAAAATTGCATAAATTCCTTTAAAATTTAACGAAATATCCTGCTATCTCTTAAAATTCGTTAAAATTAAAATCTCTTAAAATATTCTTAGAACTCTATTGAAATTCATTAAAAATGGTGAAAATATCTAAAAATTCTTAAAAATCCTCAAAAAATTCCACAAATTCTTTAAAAATTCTATAAAAGTTTTTAAAAATCAAAAAAATATCTTGAAATTTCTTAAAATTATTAGAAATCCCATAAAAATCCATCAAATCCATAAAATTTCCATAATATCTTTTAAAAATTTAAAATCCTTTTATAAAATTTATATTTTTAAATTTCGTTAAAACTATTAGAAATCTGATCAAATTCAATGAATTTGAAAATTTCATGAAATATCATAAAATCCCGTAAAATTCTACGAAATCTTTTTAAAATCCTAAAACTCTTTTGTATTTCAAAAATCTCGCATACATTATAGTTTCAAATCTGATTGATTTTGGAATTACTTCAATAAGTTGTAAAAAGGAAAACAAAATAATAACATTGTTTTACTAGTATAATATAAATAAAATAAGTAAATACAATTCATTGAGCGACCTCTAAATATTTGTTCTTAATTCTGAAAAAAAAATCAGAGGTAATTTTCTCCACCAAAAGGAACAATTTGTAGGGGTGCCAAATTGAATTTGAAAAAAAGGGAAAAAGAATCACCCTTATATATAATTATATGTATATTTATAAACGAGAGAAGGGCACCGGAATGTAGGTGAGACAGGAAGGTCTGAACGAGAGAATGAAGAGGTGCTGACGTGGTCGTGTAGCTTAAGCTCCACCCCAACCTCGATTGGTCGATGAAACCCTGCCGATGGGTTGGATGCGCCTACCCACTTTAAAACTATCTTCAGTTAAAATACATTATGCAACGACTCGGTACCTGTACCTGTACCTATATAGAGAACATTTTGTCCCGTCGTAGGTAAAGGGTTTCACATTTTTACAATACACCCCTTTCAATTTCCTCCTATCGATCGTCTACCTTTATTGTAAAAACTAGAAAATCGGAAAACATAGAGAAAACTGCTAGAGTAAATCACTAAACTATTATAGTTTAATATCCAGTTTTCTCCATGTATACTAATTTTTTTACTAATTTTTAAGTTTATAAGAATTTTTTTATTAATTTTTTAATTTATACTAATTTTTTTTACTAATTCCCAGTAAATTCTACTGAAAAACAGTAATATTTACTGTTTTAACAGTTATCACTTTTTCAAACAGTGGTATTTTTACTGTTTTAAATTTAGCGAGTAAGTGTTTTTAGATTAAGGAAGCCGTTATAAAAAAATATAATACTGATATAGAGAAGCTTAATTTTGGAGAGCGGGTATATTTAATTGAGGAAAAGCATTGTTTTTAAGTTAAGTATTTTATTTGTCTTGTTAACCTACATGTTTTGAGAACGAGGCGACAAAATTTTAAAAAACAGTGAATGCCTGGGGGCAATGTGCCATTCACTTGGATACATTATACTACTGCGCGCACAGTACGCCGGATCACAGTGGACTAGTACTACTGAAAGCTTGTCCGACCGATTAAACATGCTTACCACTGAATGTTTCCATTACCAACAGTTGGTGCCAACATAAAAATAATACTTTACATCCTTCAAATTTAAAACGAAAAAAATAAAAAAACAAATTCTTCAATTTATAAAGTAAAATTCTATTGGAAATTGGAATTTTTTAAATATACCATACATTTACTACATTTATTGATTAAATAAATGGAAGTACATTTTTCAATCTTCAAAACGCTGAAAATTTCTTGAAAACTTTTATTAATAATTATTAATGAACCTAAATGAAACATATGATTTGTTAATAAATGATACGATTAATTTAGGTGGCAAAAAAAAAAGTACAAAAAAAATCATTGCAATTCCCCTAATTTCGAGATCCAAAATTTTATTCTTTTAAATAGTTCCATTTAATGTCCAAAGAAGCTCAAAATAGTTTCACCCACCTAAACCCCTAAGTTCACCCTCAAAATCAACCCCTTTGAACAAAAAAACTATTATGAGACCTAAAATTTTATCCTTCCAAATTGGTCCACTTAATGATCAAAAAAGCTCAAAACAATTTCATCCACCCTTCGTTTCATTAATCCCTTAGTTTCACCTTCAAAATCAACCCCTAAGTACAATAAAAATCATTGTCATTTCCCTAATTTCGAGACCTGAAATTGTATGATTCCAAATAGATCCATTTAATGTCCAAAGAAGCCCAAAACAGTTTCATCTAACTTACCTCCAAGGATCACCCTCAAAATTAACCCCTGAGGTTAGAATTTTATGAAATCATTTCAAATGATAAAATTTTAGGTCTGGATGTTTGCGAATTTTTAATGATTTTTTGTGCTCAGGGGTTGATTTTGAGGGTGGACAATGATTTTTTTATACTTAGGGGTTGTTTTTGAAAGTGAACCTAGGGGGTAGATGAAACTGTTTTGAGCTTCTTTCAGCATTAAATGAAATTATTGAAAAGAGTAAAATTTTAGGTCATGAATTTTGGGGAATTGCTATGATTGTTTTGTACTTAGGGGATGATTTGGAGGTGATCCTAATTGGTTCGGGGGTTGAAACTGTTTTGCGTGTCTTTCGACATCGAATGAATCCATTTAGAGCAATCAGATTTTACGTCTCGTCAATTTTACAAAAAAATAACGAAACGTTATTTTTTTGTAACGTAAACGTTTTGAAAACTTCAGTCTCATGTAAATTATAGTAGAATACCTATTATCGCAACTTTTTTCATTCATAACTTCTGACTGCAACTGATATCATATGTACAGATTTAAATTATTCTGTATTTTCGCAATTTTTTTCTTCCGAACTTGAATATTATCTCTAATATGGAGGAATCTGCCATCTGTCACGATTTGTAGATATTGTCTAAAGACACACAAACAATCCAGTGGAATTCCAGGCTATGCATTGAATTAATTGATGCATCAACGCACTTGCATCCAGCAGCATGTGGCGAACATTGATGTTTGAATACTCTGACTCGCTTTAACAATGCTCACGTTCCCGTTTTAATGAAGTCATCGTCGCACATCGACGTCGGCGATTGTTACACTTCCAATGTAGAACACATCTCGCAGAAAGGGAAAAGAGAAAATTCAGTCACCCATGAATTTTCAAAAAAAAAAGAATAAAAATCAGTTATTTCCGTGCTAATTGGTTTACGTGTCATGTTTTATTCTGCCATGTTTTATTCTATCATTTTTTATTCTTAACAGGATATGATAATGAAGAGAATTTTTATGAAAATGTGAACATCGATGAATTCATGAATTCATTTTGAAAATATATTTATGGGCACTCTCTATATTTATGTTTGTCTGTGGCTCAGTTCCGAGAGATGAAATTTAATGAGAAAGGGATGTTATATGGAATAAGGATTCATAATTATATGGCAGAGGAAAACTTGGTGCTCTCTAATTTACGAAAATCAAAGCTAATCAGAATACAAGCTACATCCAGGCGAATAAGTTGTGCTTAGTATTTGATGCTCATCACGTTGTATTATACATAGTTGAGATAACATCATGCCAGAGAGAGCATCGCTCTCTAATCATTAAAATCGTCAAAGACGTCTGAAGCCAAGATGCTGATACGTATTATGGTTATTATTATTATTATTATTATTATGGTTCTCAACACTTTGATTAATCCAAACATACTGCCACGAAAAGTGTAATAAAATTAATAATGTGGCAATATTAACATGTTATTATGTATAATACTTTCAACGGCTACTTCATTCCTAATGATGTTGGTATCGTACAGAAATCACAATTCTGTATCCAAATATAGATTTATTATTATTATTATTATTATTATTATTATTATTCTAGATTGTAAACGACATCCAAAAATGGGTTCGAATAAAATTTTCCAGAAATATCAGTCGTGTTATACATATATACATTAAATTGTACTTTATAATATCCACGGTAGCATTCAATGTTAAATATCTATAACAATAAATCCACAGGCTGTGACCGTATGAAACATTTTGGGATTAAAATATAATATCGCTTGGGAGTTTCTATTTTGCTAATTCCTTCGATACACATTGTGAATAAATAAATGCTTTATATTCTCAAAATTTCCAGAAATTTTATATGAAATCACTTAAAACATAAATGATTTATGAGAAGAATGTTGAAATAAAAATTACATTAACTGATGCGCAGCTTTTTATGAAGGTTCACAAAGGTTTCATAAAAACTTTATGTCCCTATAAACAACATGATTACAATCTGGCGGAAATCTCCTTTGATATTGACCAATTAACTTTTTCTCAATTACACATACTTGAGCACATTTAAACACCGATTACTTAAGAATCGTGTGAAATATTGTGTATTACGAATAATTTTCTATAAAAAACAATGTAATATTCTTTTTATTTTCACCTAAAAAACATGACAACGTTGTAATAAAACGATTTAAATTTATTTCACGACGCGTTTCGTTAACATAAAAAATGTCTAAGTCTCGTACATACGAGAACGATATATTCTTTGATAAGAAAAAGAGTTACTTTTTTGCAACTTTTTTTTTTAACAATGAGAACCGGAAGGTTGTGTATGCAAATCATTTTCACAAATGGTTATGTATATGCTGGCTGTGCAGCATTAAGCTCGACCTATACATATATATAGAAGATTCAAAATTAAATTACTTTTATAAATTAAAAATTAAAATGTTTCTTGAAAACTAACGTGCGTCGAAATTAATAATGTAGGTACTTATAGAAATTAAGCATTTTACATTTTGAAACATGCGAGCTCTGAAACACGCATTTTTATAAATTTCTGTAAAAATTTATCTTAAAATATCTTAATCTGCAATAATTTCAATTTTTAGGATAAAAAATTATGGAATAATAAAAACTGCCTGTAAATTGCAAGTCTTGACGTCTACATTTATTGAGATATCAAATTGAACACTTCGAATATTGAAGCTAAAGCATTAAGGTACGTTTATCTGATCCTAAATATTGACATTTATTTAAAAAATTTTTTTTTAATGTTTCTATATTTTTACAAAAATTTAAGACCAGATAAATATACCTTAGCATATTTTCTTTAATTTAAAAAATTTTCAATTTGATATCTCAATAAATGTAGACGTAGCGTTGCAGAGAAAAAAATGTCGGTAAGGTAGGGATCGGGTAAGTCTTACATGGCTTTAATATCTCTTTTGAAATTCTTTCAAATCATTAATTTTTATACTTTTGGTTTGCAAGTGAAAATATACATTTCCGTTGTATTTTTCAACGCTGAATTCGAATCCGATATCGAAAATACAATAAAAGTAAATAAAAACAATCCCTACAGGGGGGGGGGGGGGGGGGTTAAAAACTACCCTTTTTGTAATAATATAAAATTATTTTCGACAAATGAGTGTATATATATAT
>UCOH01011617.1:0-35458 GCA_900474275.1 Synergus japonicus | reverse complement strand
TCAGTTTTTAGGCTGAATTTCAGTCTTAAGTCCGATTTTAGTCTTGTTTTTAGATTTCTTAGTCTTAAAACAAGACTAAAAACTGACTTAAGGGCATGTGATACTTTACCATAAGAGCAATTTAGTTTACCAAATTATACATTCATAATAATAAATATTTTTAGCGAATAAGAGTCACCTTCCTCTCATGTACACGAAGGTTTCTTGACTCTTATTAGCTAAAAATATTTATTATAATAAATGTATAATTGGGTAAACTAAATTGCTCTTATGGTAAAGTATCACATGCCTTTAAGACTGAAATTCGACCTAAAAACTGATTTCAGCTGTAAACACTTTCAGTCCTTGTTTTTACTGTGATATTATATAAATCCATTCATATTCTGTCGATCTTCTTGAATACTTGATGAAGTTGACCCTATCAAAAATGGAAACTCTATGCAACCAAAAAAAGAATTAAAAAATAAAAAATTATACGAGATTTTGTTGAATAAGATTATTAAATTGATAAACGCATATTATGTTCTCGTTCTGTAAAAGAGGGTATACTTTTTGCTGTGTGGACTAGAATCTAATAGGTCAAACACATGGATATTAGATACCTGCACTTGTCCAACTTGGAGAAGTGCATAGAGATAACGATCGCGTTCGACTTCAAAGAATTTCTGTAGAATCAAAGATAAACTGGTCAATTGAAATTCAATTTCATGTCAAGTGAACATTTTTAAGTTAGATAATTAGAAAAAAATCTTGGGTATTTTATAAAATAATACAGATAAAAAATTAGTTTTGATAGTTTTAGTTTTTGAATAAGGGGGAAATTTCAGAATAGAAATAATAAGAACTTAGAAAAGACAGGCATACAGGAAGAGGAAGGTGAGGACGTCTTTATCGAGGTACGGGGTGCTCGTAATTCCAAACGTCTGCTTTCACGAAGGAACTCCTTAGGCTAAGTTACACGCTTGCTAGTCGATCTTAAGCACTGTATTAGCGTGTGTTCAAGAAAGAGGAAAAACGAGGTTTCACCCTCCCCCGCAGCTTCCCTCACCGCCACCGCGATCTTCTCCGCCAACTCGACGGGTTGCCAACATAAATCGTAAATCAGATCTGGGAAAATTTACAGTGTCGTTACTTCATCCTTGTCCTGGGACGTCCCACACCGACGCACAAGAAATAATGCTATCGGAGTGTGACAGTTTTCGCTTGAAAATGTTTTTTCAGGATTAAACTATATCAGTCAATTTTTGTCTTTTATGGTTCTCAGTATCCAATATTCAATTTTCTTTACTCGGAACTTCTTTAGAAGCTGCCTCTTTAACAATAAAAAAGATTCCTCTTACCAACATATACATTTTCAAAGAGACTACATATTGAGAAAAGTAAGAAAAAAAGAGAATTTAGAAAATGTCTCGAGGCTCATAAATTATTTATTGACCTCTGAATGTCGCGGAATTTTTTCTCACGTTTCCTGATTTTCGACTTTCGCGTCAAGTTGCGTATAAAGGCTTAACGCGTGACAAGTTCCAACTTCTAGAGAACGTGTGTGTCTAAGCAAGTATAAAGGTAGAATTCAGGATGCGACCTAGATCCCAGGAAGGCTCGAGTACTCACCTGCGCTCTGGTCAAGTTTCGCCGTGACCAATCGTTAATTATTTATCGAGCTTATCGGTGATCAATGGGATTCAAGGCTCTTGTGGGACGCTTCCAACGACGAATCGACTACATACGGGGTGATCAATTCCTCACAAACTAGAAAAGAAAATCTCGATTTCTCGTCTCAGATTACAAGAGATTACCGTTAAATAAATAAATTTTCTATCAGTGACAAATAGGGTTTATTGCTCTACGCATCTTAACTGGAAAATTGACCTACAGCTTTATTTTTATTAGTAGAAATCTACACTTCCGTTACTTCCCTATTTCCGTTACTCAAAGTCTCATCTTGGATCTCTTGAAATTTTTTGATTATTATTATATTTTCTGATTATTATTAATTGCCTGTTCTGAGAAATTTAGAAATTATAAAAATTTGACTTATAATTTTTAATGATATTCAAGCAGAGCGAAATTTCGTACGAAGAATGAGCATGCAGTTAAAATATCAATGAAAAAGTGTCCGCGATAATTAAATTTCACGATGGAAGATATGTCGACTACTTGCAGGACTCCTTGTATAAGTGAGGCACGAGGAGTTTGCAGGGCGCGTTAATTACAGACTCTCTGATTAATGAGAGAATAAGCGGGGAGATCACGAAGTCTTTGAGTCGAAAATGTTCAAATGGTAATTAACGCGAGTCACGCTTGTGGAGCTCTTTAAGCAGGATTGAGCCGTGAATTGCTTGAATGTTGGAAAAGATTAAGTATTTCTGTTTCTAATGTATTGCCGTGGACCGTCTACTGAACTTTTCATTTCCTTTAACCTAGCCTTTCTGACCTTTAATATGACACTAATTATTCTTCAAGATTTAGTGGCCTGCTCCACCTTACCTAAAGTGCACAACACCAAGTAGTGTTAATAACATTGTCCCACAGTATTTGATCCCTCTATAAAATTATTTGCACAATCAAGACTTTCAGATAAACCTGTCTGTGTGGGAAAAAATATAGGAGTAATTTATATTCTTTTTGATACGAATTAAATTAGTTTGGAATTTGAAATTGATCTTGTATACGAGGAGTCAAAGAAAAGTGTTGGAGAAATTCTGATGGGGTTCGAGCATTGCCAAGTGCATAAAATGTGCGTAGATGTGGTCGAATTTCTCCTCTTTCTCTACTCTCACTCTCATTCTCTTATCTGTTGTTTCTTTCCTAGACCGCAGCATGGCACCATTCTGAATACGTGATTAATAAATGCCCGGTGAATGGCCAGTAAGATCTTTCCACTCGTAAATAGTAATGGGCATCTGTTGAGGGCGTGAGACTCGCCACAGGGGCTTGTTCCGTCGACTTCGCGCACTGACTCATCTTATTGGGATTGAGTTCTCAAAATTACTGAAACAAACTAAACATGAAACTCTCATTATCCCCACTTGAGATGATCTAGTTTAATTAATCTACCTATTTCTATAGATCTTGAAATCCGAAAGAAAAATGGTTAGCAAGTTGCAAATTAATGTCTAGAACCTCTTGAAGGAAAGCCGAAAATTGGAGAAAAAAAATTGAAAAGCCTAAAAATAAGAAGTATTAACTATATTTTTAAGAAAATGACGTCATGCACTGTTGCGTGAATTGCCGTTGAAAATCTCACCTCGATTAACCCTGAATCTTTCACCTTTCCTTTAGGACGTCGACTTTGCTACCCACTTTCAGAGATTAGTGCCTCTGAGTTCCAGGTGTGTTCTTCCCGATAAACTTTATTTTGCCCTTTGATCCCAAGCTTGCGGAGACCTATGCCAATGCACATAGCGCGCGACGCTAAAACGACGTTATAGCCACGCCTCGGGGTTATCCGGCTTGTCCGATACATTACAGGATAGAATGAAAGGTGGTATGTGTGTCAAGCAATTTTCCCTAGTGACATAATAAACTGCTTACTCTCACCTGCAAAAACATTATCGCAGTATCTTTATCCTTTCAATCTTATTTAAAAAGTCCCGTACGTAATTGGAGGCTGATAAATTTCAGGATTACGCAGACTTGTAATATTTAAAGAGGGACATTTTTATTTGGCATTTTTGCAATTTTTCAAGTAAAGAGAATTTTCACAGCTTCTGAATATTGCATATTTGAGTTTGAAAACCAGCCTATTTAACAATCTGTCTGACCATGTTGCATTTTCTACTTAAAAAGAACTAGGGCATTTCGCTACAATGTAAAATGCGCACTTTTTTTTATTAAAATCGTCCAGATTCCAACACGTTCAACATATTTCCAACCGGAGAATAATTATCATCAGATGCAATTAAAGAAGCTTTCACAATTCCTCCAAGTTCGAATATGAAAATGGAAAAAGAAGCTCTACTTCCCACAGTGCATCCTCTGTTTACTTATAAACTTTCATAATTTCTATTTCTAAGTTACTGCACCGAAAAAGTGAATGATAGGTAGCGTAAGACAGATGACCTGCTTCACCCGAAGCTAATAAGATCAGCTTTCTGCTCGCGATCACTCGCGATCTCTCACATACTCCTACCCATCGGCGTATAATCATAAGTGCGGTTCATATGGATATACCTGCCCTATCGCAGTACTCACGTGATTATGGTTATCACGCAGCAATTGGATGAAGTGCATTAGTAACGCACGAGCTCCGTACGTTCCACTCGTTCTGGATCACCTCGACCCTGGATGCGCATATGCATATAGATGTGCGTGTGTGTATCGGCCTGCTTTTCACCCGCGGCAGGATTGCTCGAGGATCCAGGAAAGATCGGTACATGGTAATTAATGACGTTTCTGCCGGTTGCTAACGGTGAAAGGGAAAAGGATGGATTTCTTTAGGGCCTCGTTAAACATTCTCGAGAGGCGAAAAATATGCTCCATCCGTTAGAGTAATTACTATAAATGGCTATTATGACCGCACGAATGTGTAAAAGGGTTTCCAGAAGAATTTGCATCTTCATTACACCCCTGGACTTCATGTTTATTCAAAGTGCACTTTAACAAGGTGCTTCCGTTTAATTGTGGTTGTTTTTGGTATTAATTGTAATTCTATAACCGCTCCACTCTCGATTTCAATGAAACTCACATTGCATTCAAGTGATGTACTTTCAGTTGTACAAAATCAGTCCAATGCATATATCATTCTATTGAAATTTCAGTAAAAAAATTTAAGTATAAAAATTTAAGTAAAAATAACATGTGATATAAGTCGTGAATATATGATTGAAAAGTTCTGAACGTTCAAATGAACGAATTTTTGTATTGATTGTATTTATAACTATAAAAAGTTTTTAAATATTGATTCATTTACATTGAAAATAATAAAGAATTAAATAAACTTGTAATCCTGATTGTCATTATTAGTTGACACAATATTTCTGGATAAAATATAATTTGAAAAAAATATTTCGTTCATTTGAACGTTCGAAACTTTATTCACATGTGAATATTGCGAAAATGTACCTGTTAACACCTACACGCCACATAAATATCAGTAAATAGATTTTTCTTGTGCGTCTTTAATAAACATGAAGAACGTCTGTGTAATCATCGAATGAAAATGCAAATTTATCGAGTTGTTTGATTACAGTTAAATGGGAGGGATAGATAAAGGCGTAACCTCCTATTTGGGATTTATTCCTTTGATTTTTCATTGGATAAAAAATTGATTCTCGTAAAGTCTCGACGAAGACGAAGGCTTAAGTATATAATCAGAAATCCTGGATTAACGGCATTTTACAATCTAGATGCTAAGTACACAAAGCTATGTGTATTATGAACATTTACAATTGTGATAAATCCCCTAGAATGTTTAAACTGCCACGCATTGACGTTTCTATCTACTAATCGTCTATCTTTCTCACGAGTTACGTTCATGTCTTACGTTTTATGCTAGCGGCATTATGATATCTTCAAGTGAGTTTTCGCTCACACTTTATTAACTTTACCCCAACTCTTTTTGGGGATTTTGCATCCCTTATATTTCGAAGATTATGGAAGAAGCAACATTATAAGTGCTAACTGATTGCAGATGTAAATTTTGTTTAGACTCGTATGAAGCTCTTATATAGATGAAAGTAATAAATTCATTATGCATTCGATATATGCAAACGAGGAGAGCATCACGTTGTAACGTTAAGACTTTGATAACGATGTGCAGCAAGAGCATGTCAATATTCCTGACACATTGCTTCTTATTATTTAAAGTCATATCAAAGTCTCAGGTTGAAACTGGTCTCGTTTTGGAATGCTAAACATGTCTCGAGATAAGTCCATTAACGATAAAACACTTGCCATCTATAAATCTCTCTGCAGCAGAAGATTCTATTTCTGTTTTCCTCTTCTCTATACTCAGCCTTCTAATGTGGTCAGCTAAATTATGCTCCAGTTATTCTCTGGTAGCTTGAAGTAATTCTCAGAAGTGCCTACTTGTAGGAATGTTGACACATTATATAAAGACCAAGTTTTCATTTTCTTGTTGCTTCATTATCAAAATTGCAAACATGAAACAGAGGAAATATCAATGTTATGCAGATGAAATCTTCTATCTTCTTCTAGTTTCGTCTTCCTGATTGCAAGTCTTAATATATCATTACTTGAAAGAGTTTCTAGCTAATCGATCAGTTATGGTAATCTGAGTTACTGAATCGGCTATTGAAAACGCATGGATCGACTTCTATAACATAGTTCCGCGATATAACACCATGCGTGCAGTTCAATTAACGATAAGAGGAAAGCATATCAAGTTATCGTACAAATCAAAACCATAAATTAACTGGGTATAAAAGTGTATAAAGAAAAGGGTATTATTGTTCCATCAGTACTAATTAAAACATGGAGATTCGAAATGAGTTCAAATTGAATACTTTTAAAGGATATAAATTGAAATTTCCTTGTTATCTAGACAACCCAATAACTCAGTAAACCTTTCTATAAAGAAGTTGTTGAATTCATCTTTACGAAAGAGTAATTTACGACCCAGACTTGTCTAAAAATAAATCAATGGACCCTTATACTCGGAATTTATCATCTGACTCGTCCAAGGTTTTCAAACACAACATTTTCCCATTAAAAGCCTGACAATGCTTCGGCATTCTTGATTTCGTATATGTATATATATATCCAGTGGAATTGAATAGCTGGAAGAATCACGTGCAAGCGACTCGCGTGGCTACATTGGATTTCACTCAGGTGGCAACGTGTGGGTTTTGTATGATCGCTATTGCGTTTGAAAGCAATACCTAAAAGCCGAGAGCGCGGGTTTGGTGGTTGCTATAGGACAAATCCACGTGCCGTTGCGGTGTACACTGTACACTCTGTGTACATGGATCTCATTGCTGTGAGCATAAAATTTATGCCGCGACTCCTTTAGAAGCCCTCGGAGGCCCTTACCCAACGCCTTTGATGATAATTTATAACCGCACTGCATTATCCGAGCAATTACGACGGTAATGCGATAATGTCTCGGTCTTTAATCGACCCAGCCATTTCAGACACATAGTCTAGTCTAGAGTGTTGAAGATGCCAATTATAAATTCCTCCTTCACTTCAAACAAATCACAATTTTATTCAATTACATCAATTCAAGATTCATTGTGGGAGATTCACTTTAAAATGTATATAATTATCATGCGAAAGGTTAAGCACAATAACAGTGTTGGATAATAACTTGTTACAAAACACCTAAGCAGTTAAGCACATCCCACCGCTGTCACCAAATGCTTGTAACTTATATTTCATGTACTTTTTCATCTTTTAACAGCTCTTATGCGACACACAGTTCCAATTAATTTCTCTTTCACAATTTTAAATTAAATTAATTTCATTTTTTCTCAGGTTATTCGGATTCATCAGGGAGGCCCGTCTTTGAGTTTGACAGCAACGTAAAAAGGATGGAGATTCTCTCTGCACGGGAAATGGCGTCCTTTCTTCTCTACCTCACTCGTTTACCAAGGTAAGCGACAGCAGCTGATAAGGCGACAAGGTTTTCTTGTTTTTTTCTGTTTTTTTTTTCTATTTTCAAGACATACAAAGTTTTAGAGTACCTGCCTCGGTCGAGGCGGTTCTTGAGAAACCAAAAAATAGACAGAAGGGAATGAAAGAAGCACCCAGTTAAAAGAAAGGCAATATTACATACGGTCGATCATTTTCAAGTCTCTCTAAAGTCCTAGGTGGGTCGTAAACTATGGTGTGTATGGTGTGCTCGCATCGACAGAACGTTACGAGCCCTCCTCGATGCTCGTTTAACCGCATTCGCATACTCTCTAAACCATAAAACATTTCATGTACGTATACGATAGCAACATTGGCCAGCCTATATTGCAGTATTCATCCTTTGGCTTTATGGGTACCCATGCCCTGCACCTAGTTTCGTCCTCCCAACGCTACACTAAAGCCATGAGAGATTTCCCAAATCCCTTCAGGCGATAGTTTTAAGTTTTAACAATTCTCTGACGGACCACTAACATACATCCCATACCAAGCACTTTAGGATCATTTCAACTCGTAAACACCGTAATTAAAAGTCGGTTTCTCATTAGAAAATTATGGGCTCTTTTATTTTTTCCATGTAGGTCATTCTCGAATTTCTATAATAATCGACTCGTTGAAACAAAAATTAAGTTCCTTTAGAAATAGGAAGGGCTCGAGTTTAAACGTAAAAAAGAATTTTTACCGTTCTCATAAATTCTTATTGAATAAAAGACAGTATAACTTTATGCTTCCTTGATTTCGTGCTTACGCATTTGTGCTTCCAAGCAGCCAAGTGTCTCAATTTATGAAAATGTTAGTAATGCTAAAAAACACGTTACGCCTCGGTTTCACTCACCAGTAACGATGAAGCTCATAAAACCGTCTGGGCCTCGTACTCGTTCGTTACGCCCCTACTTCGAAGGTCTTCCTCCTTTGAAAAATGCCAAGTCATCTGATACTCAAAGAACTTAAGCTATTTTCTTATTTAATAACCTATATAATATGCACAGTAATATTCTTGAAAATACATAAAAGTACAAGAATTCCACAGCAGAAACTTGCATTTCTTCTAATCATAGGTTCTTAACTACCCCGCTCATAATCTGATCTATTTATTTTCTTCCAATTATCTATTTCCGCTTCTCTGTTTATCTCTTTATAACATTCGTTTAAAAATAGCATTCCAATAGTTCCATCTAATGATTTCTAAATTGGAACCTGACAGAGATGTCTTGTTAGCATTGACAGTAAGACTGAAGGTCTATAAAACGTGTATTGAGCCTTTTTATAACTATCAACATGCGCTTTTTGCGGTAGTGTGGTTATAGACTTATATAGTACCTAAGTGGTAAATGCAAATATAGCTATGACTAATACAGACATCAGACATTCGGCACATTGGTCGTAAATCGGAAAACCTTATTTATAGACTCCATAATTTTGCCTATTAAACCCTCTCGTGCGATTGAATATCAAAAACCACATAACTCATTCGTATTAATTCGCACTTCGGGCGCGGATAGAGAAGAACTTGGCACGAAAGTGCATTTATATACTTTACAGGCACGTTTAGGAGCGTAACATCGTTCCACTTGGAACTTTATGGTATCGTTAGGGCAAATAAGTGACAAGCTGTTGCTCTCACGCTTATCGACGATCCTACACACGAAAGTCAATTTTATACACAAAAAATAAGGCTTTATTCTATAACACATATATAACATTCGTCAATTTAAAGATTTCAAGATCAAACACCACAAATTTTATAATAAAACTAGCAAAAATACATTTTAAAGCTCCTTAAAATTACTGGACATTCCCGACGAACTCACAAGAAAAAATCTGCGAGAGAAAAATGTTTCCCTTCAATTCTAAGCTTGACATGAAGATTGCTTTATACGCATCCTTGACGCCCACTAATTAGCGGCTTAACTTTCTCGATATCACGAACTTTACTCTTCTTGGCAACAATTTCAAACAAGTCAATTTTTTCCTAGACTATTTATCCTCGTATTTATCGTATGGTAGAAAACTTGAAGCTATGTGTGGAGAAAGTTGAGCTTCCGTGTATCACATCATTATCGGCAGTCTTAACAAATAGACATTAATGGTCGGGATCATATTAAATCGATAATTTATTAATTTACCGGCAAAAATATAGAAAAAATCTAAGCGTGCTAGGTAAGCTAACAGGCTTTCTATCGATACGCATATCTCCCTCGTTGTGCTGATAATAATTATGATTTACCAACTATGCAAATCCATACTTCAGTGGTTGGGAACCCTCGTGTTCGCATGTTCCATCGAACCCTAATCATCGTGCAAAATTACAGTCGTCATCTGTACAGTGTATTTCCGACTGATCCTTCTACAAGGAAGACTAAACGCTCCGGGCTTTTCGGCCCTTGAAAAATCTCGTACAAGGAAATCAGCACCTTCTGGCATTTCAAACATTTTCAATTGCCAGGTTTGACGTGTGATTTACTCCCTATTAACTCGATCATTAACTCTAATAATTTCACATAACTCATAAATCGAGACATAATCTCATAAATCTGAAATATCGCTCACTATCGAAAGCTGTTACTTAAATATGCGACTGATAAATACATTTTTCCATATTTCAAAAGCATTCAACCACATGCTGCGTCATATCTTCGATAATCCTACCGCAGTTTAGAAACTAGATCCGCTTCTTTGATTCGGGTTGATTTACGAAGACACTAATTTCTTCAACCAAAGGACTTCAAATCAGTGAGTGATAGCAATTCTTTTGCATTTTAGTCGGAATTATTTATTCTTAACTCCGGGCACTGATATCGCGCATTAATAATGTGGATATATTGATTCCCACTAAGGATTTGCGATTGTAATTAATATTGTGGAACAGTCAATAACGGTCGAGTTCATATCTTCACGTTCGTAGCACCTCATCCATGTATCGTATATCATGACAACGTGCAGACATATAGTCACGATGAAGATTCAATGATACGATCACCAAGATCTTTCACTGATCTAGTTGTGCACCTGACCGCATTTTCCATGAGTTATGATGATACTCACTAATCTTTATCTTCAATTCTTTATGCACCCTTAATATATTTTCCCTTTTCGTTGTCTTGCCTTCTTATTAAATTATTCAGACTTCATATAATTAGAGTTATAGAAAATTCTGTCCATAAGCTTAGTATTATATTATTGCTTTAGAAAAAGGAGATGGAAAAAGAATTAATAAGTCGAAAGGTAGAGATTCGCTAATGGAAGATTTGAAAAAATTGTTACTTTGGGTTTCCAAAAGATGGAAATGCCAGAACTACCTGGGGATGTAACTGAATTGAAAATTAAAGGAACAACATTCGAAAACTGTAATTTAAAACTTTAATTTGCAAGAGGATAAGTAGAGATCCGTTACTTTTCAATTTAAAAAAAGCAATTGTTAAAATCATTCTATACATGTTCCATTTTCCCAAAAAAAAATCGTATAAAAAGAATTGACCTTTGACCTAGAAAAGTGGGAATTGTGTAAACATGAAAATGGATAGGGTCGATTATGTTATTATTATTTTATCAGACACAATCTGATAGACACGTAAAAATACATTTATTACACGTAGATTCAGGCATAGTAAAAATATTTTAAAAATGTTAGATCTTGGTTTAACTTCAGGCTTCAACATATCTATGCAACAAGGTATATTCGAAGAGATGTTGCGATACGAATGTACCGGCACTGCAAGGTCTAGGTTTACAATGAGGTTACTTAATGTATGAGTTTCTACGATACCTAACGCAATGGCGTAACAACACTTGTATAATGGACGTGAATTATATATCTATCCACGTGGATCTTTTCCACATTGGATATGTACACATGAACTTCAGAAAACACTCATCAAAAACCAGCGTACCAAACCTCACGTCTGTTTATCCATTTCTATTACTCTGAGGGTCACTCTACTTTCTTTTTCTCGAATATAGTTCAAAATTTAGTATTTATTTGAAAAATATAATATTTATAGAGAAAGTATTACTTCCTAGGATTTCAAAATTTTAAGTATTTTATCTAGACATGCAAAAAATTATTAAGAAGGTATTAATAATATAGCTAGTTTACGTACAAGCCTATTTTACAAAAAATGCATTAAAAGTATCTTAAATTTTATAGAACTTCCGCAATTTCTCTCCAGCTATGTGGGGTAATTTTGTTTAGAACATTCTAGATTTTTTTTCTCATTTTTTCGATCTATAAATTCTTTTTAATTTAATAAACGTTTTCCTTATATTCACCGAACCAAAAAAAAAAAAAAAAACAATTATTAATGACAGAAAATATCCATCTGCGGTAACTTATGTCGTAATTGAGAAAACACGTGTGTTGATTACTAAGTCTATAGTTTTCCAGTGACATCAATACACGTAATTTCTGTGGGCAATCAAATCCGGGGGATTCTGTGATCCGGTGTCAATCCGGTTGATCTTATTGAAATCGACGTTGCGCCGTGTGGGCGCCATACGAGGGCGTTTATTTTATATCGCTCTATCACGTTTGTTGCGACATGAAATGCAGGATTATACAATTAGTGACTCCGAATGATAACTGTCTCGTAATTCAGGCCCACGTAAGGCCTGTCAAGAACTGACAGAGATCGGGCATCAACATGGATATCTTTTTTTCCATTTTTCCCTTTTATATATCTTGTCTCTTCCCAGAGCTGCCTCTTCCATGCAGGATCCATTTTATCGAGATTATCGAAGATTGTTGACTTTAAAAATATAACTGGTCCTGAACGACTCAACGTGTGAAAAGCGATCACATCACAAGCTCTCGTTAAGAAGCTTGAACGTGTTCGATATTTTCAACAGATCTGATAGAACTTGAGATTGATGGATTTAATCTTACGTGTGTTGTGTAAGAATTTTTTTTTTCCTTTTATGAATTTTGAAGTTCAAATACTCTGAAAAGACAGTTGGGAAAAAGCAGTTGAAAAATGTTGGTCAAAATCAGTAACAGTAATTTTCAAGTATATTTGTTATTAAAATGCAGAAAGTGTTGAAATGGAGATTTAAGAAAGGTGTTTCTTATCTTGAGATATAAATTTAATGTCTTGATGGAGTGCTGATGAATTGCAGTATCACAAGTCGTTTCACTTTAACTGTAAAGCTTAGAGCGGCTACAATTTCGCATATCACAAGAACAAATCGTTCGATATTGAAATTGAAATAATTCAGAGGGAATGGCCTCCTCTGGAGGTATAGGAAGTGTAGATTTAACGATTACTCTACGCCATTGAACATCGGCAGTATGATTACTGTACATTTGCGGGTACAAGGGTGAGAGGACTATATGTTACAGGAGCCGCGTGAGAAACACAGTACACATCGGTGAACCACCCACCCACGTGTCATAACTTAATGCCAGATGCAAAATGCGCGTATATCCAAACCTATAAGGATCGCGTCGCAAATGTCATCGATTCACCGAGTCGCTAGATTTTATCTACTGTTGACGGAAGTTATAGTAACCCACTGAACGTGGGAATCGACCAACTACCAGTATTCGTTTCTCCTCGAATCGATTTATGTGTTCCAGTTTCAAATTGCAAGACCTCTAACAATACTGCCCTTCATTTTGCAAATCTTAAATCTCTTGAATAAACTATCTGCAGGCTTCAAGTCTCTCCCCTATCCCTCTGCTTATCCTCTTTTTAAAGAATTCCTCTTTTTACCCTATTTTCAAGAAAATAAATCATCTTTTTTGGTATTATTCTAGTGCTGTTTATTAATTCGCTGTTGTCTTTTCTGTTACAGCTCCGACCAAACAAAAGATGGCTTTACTATTCTCCTCCTGGGAAAACCTAATGAAAATGTGGAACTCCTAGACCGAGCTCTGTTTCTAGTACAGGTGAAATTTCCAATTAAAACTCTTTTCATACCGAATTAAGCTTTAAAAGAACTTTTTAAAAGAAATTTTTATTTTCTTTAAAAACGTAGTACCTAGAATTTCTTAAGAGAAAGTTTGAATGTAAAATTGAAACCAATATAATTATTTGAATCAATATTTGTTGTATATAGTCTGAAAGAACTCGTAAGAATAATATTAATCTTTTCTCCAGGCCAGAATCAATGTACCTCAGGTCCTTCTTCTGCAACCAATGGAAGGAGCGACCAACCCTTTCCCACGTAGTCAAATCAAGGTAATTCCTCTATACAAAATTCAAAGACAAAAAGCATAACTTGCAAATAAGCCTCTGAGAAAATAAATGTCGAAGCAGGCACCCATTAAATGGTTTGTTGAAGTTGAAAAACGTTTGTAGATCGTTTAACCCCTTCGTGTAGTTGTTTTATGCTCATAGCCTTGTTGTGGCTACAGGCTTTGTAAAACGTAACGGCGTAACGCAATTGTGATGGCAATAAAGTACCATTTGGTATTTAGCGCGGGGTAATTCAACTCGATTTATTCTCCGCGGGTTCTAACGTCTCCCTCTTATTCCTAAGGCCTTAAATAGCTTCAACGCTGGTGTCTTGGTAGGCGTTCCCCTGCCATTTAATTCAGAACGTGGCTGTCGTCTATGTCTCGTCTCGTAATTGAAGGGAACTAAACGCAATCCCGTTGCTTCTTTCTCTATTTTCAGACGATCGTCCTGGACCAATCGACCCTGGACAAATACATCCCCAGGCGAGAAACGAATTACAGTCATGCTCAATGGGTAGCCTTCTACAAGGTAATCCCCTTTATCTAATCTCATTGCACTAGTCGATCCTTTCCTTTGTTTCTCGACTCAAGTTCAAGTCTATAATCTATTGCTAACCAACTACTTGCCTTTTTCTGATCCTAATCGGTTTTATTGGTCTTGGGCATGCCGCTAAAGTTCTAAAAAAAACTCTCAAAAACATGAGATTTTATCTCTCGTCTACCAACAGTTATTCCATCCCAGTCAGTCAAGTTCCGTTCAATCATTAATTACTTACAATCTAATTGCTCACATTTCTCATACCTCTTAAAATTTAGGTAATCTTTCGAAATCCCATTAAACTCATCAAATCTCTCCGTAAAAGGATAAGTTATCAGCAACTGGATATTAAAAATAAACATGCTACATGCATTTTAAGTTATAGGATATTAGGAAATCAAAAAGTTGGAACAAAACTCGATGCTTTTACTTGATGTTACATGTAAATTAATTATACTATTCACGTATGTCTTAAAAAAGGATAATGAATGAAAAATGAAATGAAGCAAATTACATAACGTAGAATGATACGTTATAGTTTTGATACATGTATATCTGTAGTCCTATACAAGTGAGTTTGCAGAGCACAGTAGCGGAACAACTCTTTGAACCATAGTTGTACAATGTACATAGTGGCGCGGCGGCTTGGCAGAGGCGTCGTGTCATGCTAGCGAATTCAAACGTGATACACACGTGAGTATTAAAACAGACAGCGGGTAGACGGCAGGTGTAGTCGTTCCACATTCCAGTCTCGTGCTTCGACGATCGAGCCTTATTTGACAGTCAACGCTGTATGTATGCGTTTATGATTTATGTTTGGAATATGCGAATGTCCAAACGAATCACAATCAACACCGAAATCTTTAACGAAGAAGCTTTAACGATATTCTCTTTCAAATGTGTTTTAAAATCTTTTTTCCTTATTGCAATTCGCTGCGATTGATGCACCGAAAATAATGTACTTTAGCATGTGGAGTATTAATATCCCGTTGCTGATCAAATCAAAACTGGTATTGCATAATTAAGCAATTATTGTACAAATAAGCTAAGTAAATTCAATTGATACCATGTAAATTTCGTTGAGTAATTTAAATAGTAGATGTACTTTAAATTTAAGAAACCCTTCAGGGTATATTTTCAGTGTCCTTATTTTGGCCTGAAATTTCTAAAGACTGTGGGTGACCTGTATTTTAATTTCAGGAGTACGACAGCCTGATGACGGAATGGCAGGCTGCTGGACGACGGTTAGCCCTCGAAATGTCAGAACTTAAAGAATGCACAAGTCTGTCCGGAAGTCTGACATCCCTCAGTCGACTCCTTACGGACCCCACATCGCGAAGAACCGCCAGAGATGCAGACGAGGCAATGGTTTCCCTCGAGGAACGCGCTGTCCCACTCTTGCACGTGGACAACGTCAGGTGAGCTCAATTTTAAGGTCTTCAGATGAAATTAAAGTCGAAACTCAGTTCTTCATACACGAGAACGCAATTTGTCTCACATGGAAACTTTATTTTATCATTATCAAAACTTTATTTGATCAGCAGGTGCATCCAATTTTCAACACTTTCTAAAGTGGAAGCAAACGCGTTTACCAATCGAAACTCTTTCAAAGTAATCTTGAAATTAGTTTCGAAATTTAACTCAAACTTCAACTAAATTTGAATTTGATTGGTGCAGATTCTACAGTCATGATTTTAAATTGTAATTCAGTCATTAAGTGATTAAAAAAAACTTGTTATTAAATTCCTAGAAAAGCATATCCTGGAAACTCAATGTTAAACTTTATACTTTGTCTACTCGTAAGAAAAGAGTGTAGACAAACTAAAAACTCGTTCGCAAAACTCGATCGAGAAATCTTGTCTGTTATTGTTAGAGTCAGTATAAAAAGCAAGAAGTAAAAGTGGAGAGTTCTCGTTCCATTTAACCCTAAAGAATAGGTTCTGTCATTTTATGATATATGTAAATAAGAATAAGACCTTTCGACACTCTATTTCTGATCAGTCTGCTTTTGAATAAAAACACCCCGCGTTTTTCATCAAGTTCTTTTTCACATCCGAAATTCTTATATTCAATGGAGTTAATCAATTAAAAAGATGTTATCATCATCATCTCTAATTATAAGAAAGAATTTTGTTCACTTTCTCAGTTAACAGTTTGATTCACATCAATATTTGTTGATTAAATAAAGGCCCATAAGGTTATTAATGGCTGTGAAAGTATTTCCTTTTATTCAGGATATCCTCTTCTTGTTTTTTTTTTTTTTATCTAACACTAACTTCAACTCGCGCAAACTGACTAATTTAAAGAAAATTTGTTTTAATCTTTATGATATTTTTTATAGACTATCACTAGAAAGAGCACAGAGATTATTAGAGGAAGTGGGAACTGCTGCATCGAGATTGGAATCGTCTTTCGAATCCCGACGAGCAACCATCAGAAATCTCGCGGTCCTGCGCAGCATTGAAGATCAGGCTCGAGAGGTAAGTTAAACATTTTTTATTAGAGGGTCGAAGTCTTCCCACATTCTTTATTTTCTTAGAATTATTCAAGAGCTACTTAAAATGACTTCACAATTCACTAAGACAGCTCTTTTTTTATCTGAAGACGTACATATTTTGATTGACATACTCTGAAAAATTCGTGGGAAAGAAAATCGTTTTGCCTTATGTGCAACGACCATGCCCTTGAACCAAAAGATCCTTCACTTCAGGACATGGGTTCATTATTCCATGTGTGTACTTAACTCCATACAGGAAGGTTCCCAACTTTCTTGGCGACAATAACTTTTGCAATGCACTATTTCATTTTCATTTACGACTCGGTTCTTTTCATTTAATTCTTATTGATAGTAAACCTCTAACACTCCTGATTCTGCAAGAAAGAGATTTTTTAGTCACTAGAAGTTTATTGTTCTCTCGACAAGATGATTGTATTTTACGATTATGCTGTCTCTGATTCTCATTAATTTTGCATCTTTAGTAGTAATTATCGCGCTATCGTTGTGTGTTCAAGAATGAGGAAGTTTGAAATTCAGAGACAACAAAATTGTTTCATTATTAAAAGCAAGTGCTGTTTGTGGAATGCTATAAAGTCTCTGTAGAACTTTACTGTCGCAAATAAATCTGCTAGCGAAAGCTGAAATGTGAATCAATCTTCTTGAGATTGGATTGCTTCTTTTAGAAAAATGCTTATTTTGTTTTACAATAAAACATTTTCTTATCATAAAGTAAAACAGATTTCATGTCTGTATAGAAACAATCTAAACGAAACGAGACAGATTCACATTCCAGCTATCACAGGAAGATTTAGTTGCGATAGTAACATTTTGGATTGATTTTATAGCATTCCATTGTCAAAGATTGTAGATCAAAGGCGAGAGTACAATCAATGACTCTCCACCTTTTTTAAAATATAAATCCTGATGTATAATAAATTCTTCGCGAACTCTATAGTTCGACTAGCCTTAAAGGGTATCAGAATTGAAATTCTTAGAATTGGTTACCTAACTCGATGCTGGTTTATAAAAAATCAGGTTTTATCATACCTGTATTAGCTTGTTGCTAGTTAAACATTTATTATCAGGAATATTGTGCTATCAATATTACCCGTTTTATTATTATACATTATTTTGTTATTATTTGCACCAGTTCTTTAATGCTAAAAGTGACGCGTACTTGACATGGTATCCAATACTGATGCCGATAGACTTTGTTAAAATTTATGATAGCTCGTAAAATCTACAGTCACCTCAATCACTTAAAAGATTACAATATAAAAAAATTATTTCTGCCAAAAGGAAATGATATTTACCCTCGACGACTAATCATCTTGACTATTTCTTGTGTGACGTGACGATATTCTTTTAAACAAAGTTAAACTGCAAACAGCACTTAAATTTCTCACTGTTAACGTCTTGATTAATAACTCATTACATAAGCAATTTCTCCGCCAGTAAAAGTCAGAGGGTGCTTTTTCTCACTCGATAGTGTAATATTTTAATCAGAACATAAGTCACTGCTTAGCGCCTTGTGATCAGAGGTCGTTATGATGGACTTTCCTTTGGAATATCAGAGACTTGTAACAACGGGATTTCTTGGTTGGCCCATTGGCGGGCAATAAAAGTCTCGGTTCCCTTGCTTAACGTACCGTTAAACTATGTCTAAATGACACTGAGGACAAGTCGTTTGCTCGAGGTCTTCACAATGCCTTCGTCGAGTTCCTCTGGTACCTATACTTATATAGTTTGACAGCGTTTTCTCGTGGTACAGCCTCGGTACAGCGCAGTACAGCGTCAGCATTATAATCCACGACTCGCATCAATCTTGCGTCGCGGCCGGCAAGCGCTGATTTGACTCCGCCTTCCGTCAATCCGGATCCCATGATTTTCCGCGACGTAACCAAAGACCCATAACCTCGTTCTGCCCCTCGCCTTAAGCGACCTTTCGTGGTGTCGACCTCCTTTATATCGAACCACGTCATTGACCTCAACCTCCCAGATCTTTCAGATGCTACTTTGTCCAAATCAGCTTTTTACAACTTGCCTCTCTTTCATCTTTGATCATTTGAAACTGACACAAAGACCGTTCAATAAGGTGCAAACTATTTACTGATCGAGAAAATAGAACACTGAGAAAAATGTTTGGTGCGGACAACAAAACTTTTTGTTGCTATAGAAGCAACAAAAATTGTTTGGTTGTGCCAACCAAATCTTGGTTCTTTCAACAAACTTTTTGTTGAACCAAGAAAATTCATTTAAACCAACAAAATCTCAGTTTTGGTTGAATTAACAAAACTTTGGTTGGCACAACCAAAAATCTTTGTTGCTTCTATAGCAACAAAATTTTTTGTTGTCCACACCAAACATTTTTCTCTGTGTAATCTACAAAATAAGATACTCGAAGAACACCTGAAATTTCCGAATTGGTTTTTGATAAACCATGTTTAGTGCTTCATTAATTTATAGCAAATTGAGCGATTAGTGATCTGATTGATATTCACAATACATTCTCTGCCAATAAATTTCCATCACTTGCTTTTATTTGGAGTCATTTGGGAACATTTTAAATTGGAAGAGCTATAGATATACCACTTTGAAATCGAATCGCTTTGAAATGAGAACCTTTGAAATTTGAATAGGTGTGAACTGAGAAGCGAAGGATTAAAAATACTCCCATAATTCGCTTCTAAATTTACAGGTGTTGTTTATAATTAGATTGCATAATAGAAAATGCAGTTTGAAGGTAGTTAAAAAATCTGTGCTCTCCTTCAGTCAAATAATCAATCAAAAATATCAAGTTCCGGAAAAAAATCCCGTTATAACTCAAAGCGAATTTAAAGCCATAAAAATAAGTGCGACAGGAGCAAGTGCTAAGATCAGCCAGTCAAATTAAAACCTACACCCACTCGGGTGTTGACTTTCAGAATTTTAATTGGTTTCAAAGGAGGTTAGACAGAAGTTAATGGGCTATAATGAACGTCAGTCATATGTTACTAAGATGACAAAAAGTAAATCCCGTTATCGAACGGAAATGTATTTTCAATTGCTTAGTGTGGACGAAGCTTATAGGCTGATTATTTCCTGTCCATGAAAACTCGTGGTACAGCTCAATTCCGAGCATGGCACTTGGCTCCTTTCTTGCGTCAAGTCGTTAAGTTCTGAATGGGTGAGCGGCTTCCTTCACGCACAAAGCATTCCTCGGTAATTAGATACGTGATGCGTTCCACGTGAGTTCAACTTACGCACGCACGCGTTAGGGAATCGTCTGCAAGCAATGCACCCAGTGTAGATCGAGACTTCTGATGGAAAGCCTACATCTAGGTTCAATTGTACAACTTCATTTCTGCATCGGAGTGCAAATCTCACCCAGGTTATTGAAACTTTCTTAGGAAATCGTGTCTCTCGGAATTAGAACACACACCACATTGAGAAAAATGTTTGGTACGGATAACAAAACATTTTGTTGCTATAAAAGCAACAAAATTTTTGGTTGTGCCAACCAAATTTTTGTTGAAGCAACCAAAGTTTTATTAATTCAACCAAAACTGATATTTTGTTGGTTCAAATGAATTTTCTTGGTTCAACCAAAAGTTTGTTGAAAGAACCGGGATTTGGTTGGCACAACCAAACATTTTTCTCAGTGTAGAAACTTGGTGATTGCTGTACTTCATTCAAGCTCTCTAGATTTTCTCCCGTAAGACAATTATACATATTACTTATACATATTGTTAAAAGTCGTATATTTTATCTCAGAGGGTCCAAAGTGATTTGATTGAAAGTATTGTTTGATGATCAAAATTCCATCCAGTCACTGGCACATTGATTATAACAGTGATCCAAACTTTGCAAAATCGTACCGTTAGAAATTTATTTCGCAGAACTGCTCGCACAGTACCCTGCTCTGTTTTACATACGTTTACATCCGATACATCTCGCAGATATAAGTGGGTCACTTGACAATTGTTTAATTGTTCGGTTCCTGTTGCTTTCACGGTGGGACACGAATAAGAGGAAATCGATATCCACGCACGATTTGTGCCAATTCTTTTTCGACTTCAATTCACTTCTTCTCATCAGGGGTGCCGAATCTTACATAATCGAAAAAAAGAAATTTTATTTAACACTTGTTAGATCTTTTCAAACATCGAATCTAATGTAAATTAAGAATCAATTGGCTCATTTTTTCAAGAAGATTATTAAATAAATTGAACTGAGATTATCTAGTGAGTATAATTGGAGATGCGAAATTGAAGTCAATTATATTTGCGAATTATAATCTTTTCTAATGATATATATTATTTGAAAAAAAACTCTTTAAAAAAAACAAAATCAGCTGTAATGAACAATAATCACGTTGTCCATCGATTCTTTTCACTAATGACTTTTCTTGTTATCCGAAACTCTCCAGGATTTTTTCTATAAAAAACAAAAATGTTGATTCTAACGAGATCGATCCTGGATCCTTAATAATTAATCGTGCTCGTGCTTTGTCGTCGTCGATGAGTCGTGCGGAAGAAAATAATAAAAAAAAAGTACAGAGAAAATAATGACAGAAGTGCCTCGAGCGAATCTCGTTGTGCATTCCGTTGTAACGCGTTCCACTTATTTAGCAAGTTTTACGAATGGCCAATCGCGATCGGTGATCACGATCTTCGGCTCTATACTTCTTTTGAAGATCGAACCAAGCCGCCATGTATGTAGATCATGAAAATAAATCCGATGTTACCTCTTCCCTTGCAGATATAGTTTAAATAAGAGATAATAATAAATAAATAAAGATATAGTATATATAGTAGAATAAATAGCAATGATTTAAAAAAAATGAGTAACATCGCGCCGGTCAAATTAATCACAACATTCGTGCGAATCCCACTGGCATACTGAGAAGAATTTTCATTGAGATCGATTAGATAAACAGAAGGTAGTGATCGATAAGCTTGTTGAGAGCGATTATTGATAAGCGAAAGTGCTACAATGTTAGATTATTTTTCCAAGAAAAGCAAAAGAGGGATATGGCAAAGATATTATCCGGTCATTTATTCAGGGGAATATAATTATGGCATTCCAAAGAGATTCATGAGAAATTGTAATAAGTTATAGTAAATATGAGATTATGGAGAGATAAGATCAGTAGAAAGACTGTAATTAAACATGTTTAATGGCGTGTACAAGAGACAAACTAATCGTAATTCAGAAGCAACTCTTGTTTTCAAATAAGCTGTTATAGTTGATGGAAAAGCTTTTATTTTTAAATTATATACTCATTTATTTGGGTGTTACATTAATTACATATGACAACGGTAATACCGATTTCTGAAACGCAAGATTAGATCTTGATAAACTATAGTCGACCTTTTATAAAAAGTAGATATTTGAAAAAAGAGGGAGTATATTTTTATAATCTTCTTTATCTTACAACTTCAGTCTTCAATTTTAGTTGATTTACACTTATAATGACACATTAAAAAACAACTTTAGAATAAGTATTTAGTTTCAATTCAAATGATAATCGATGGAGTTTTCGTTGATGGCCAGTGAGTCTTTAATGATGTCTGCCATTGGTGGAAACTTCAGACAGTGCCGCGTGTGCTAAGCATCGTTGAAATCTCGCATTCACCGAACATTAAACCTGTAATGATAGGAGAGACGTTGATTTTACAGGATATTAAAGAGATTGTTAGTGCGAACGTACCTAATTATTTTATGGTTTGATGCACCTTGTCAATCGTAATATTTTAGATCCATTTTTACCATTGAAAATCTAAATAACACTCTAAAAATTTTAATTGACAATAATAAATGCTCTGATAAGAATCACTTCTATTTCTAATCTACTTGAAAGCGAAAATGAGTGTATTTCCAATATTATTATAATCAAGCCAATATTAGGACGCTTTTACTGCAACTTTTTATTTTAATAACATAATTTTTTACCTTTTTAATTAAAATTAAAAGTCTAATGATATTTTTCAAAGATTTTGTATAATATAACGCAAAATCTTTGAAATTCCATGAAATCTGAATGATTTTTTGGCAATCCCTTAAAATTGTTACAAATATCATGAAATCTTTTGAATGTTCTTAAAATTCAAGAAAAAGCTCTAAATTTCTTTATGCTCCTTCGAAATCGTTAAAAATATCTTGAAATCTTTATAACTCCCTTGCAATCTCATAAAATGTCTAGAAATTCTTTAAATTTTAATTTATGTAATTCGAAAATAGTGATGCCTATATTCATGACCATTTCTTTAAATATTTGGAACTCTATTCTCATAATTGAATTCTGAGTTTTCTAATGGAAAGAGTTGTATAAATTATTCATTGAATAGAATAGAAAATTTATAGAAAACAGAAAATAACGTTAACCTAAGAGGACTTTCGTTCGACAAGCTCGAATCGCGATCAAGCGGCCTCTTTCTATCTGATAACAGAAGCACCAAGTGCAGGCAATGAGGGCGAGCAACCTCTTTTGACCTACGGGCAGTTTCTTTTGATATAAAGCACTTTATTATACAGATCAGAGTTTTGGTTATCCGATCCTCTGAAAAAAATGATGCCGAACGATTTCTCTTTTATGATCTCCAAAAATGAAAAATTATTAACCTGCTGAATCCTCCTGGTGACCTCTTTAAGGGTATATACACTTATAAATTATTTCTTAGCGATGAAACATATTCAATCTGTAATCGTGTCAAATTTTTATAGTTCTTTAAGGCACACCCCTCTCTCTGTCAAATTTTTTCTTTGGGTAGCTTTACCAATTTTCCCAAGCTTGATCCTTATTTTTTATTACAACAAATTTTAATTCAGAACAAATTTGAATTCATAACAAATTCGACTCATCTTGATCGTGGGTGCAATGAAATAATAATCTCAGACCCGCAAATATTGAAAAAATGCAGCAGCTGCTGGATAATATTGCAGAGAGAGTTGATAATAAAGGTAGATAAGCGATAAATGCTCATATATTTTGCAATGCATTGAAATCCAGAGGCAGAGTCCTTTTGACCTCCCATCCCCTGCTAAGGCTTTGCAATATAGTAATGACTGTAATAATTAATCTGCGATACTAAGACTTTTGTTACACCCTATATTGTGCAAGAAGTATCGTACGGTACTAAGCAGTGGATGCAGTGCCTTGGGGCCTGCCAGATGCACAGGCCCTCTATCATTAATTTACTCCCTCCCTCTATTGTCGCAGCACTTTCATAATTTTTCATTGTGAGACTATTCATGTAAATTACTTCCCTTTGCTAAGATTATCTTTTTTATTAGCTGAAATTACGTCACCACTTAGATTTCGATTCATTTAATTGGAATAATTATTTTGAAAAGGGTGTGATTATTTAGATTATGAATTTTTTACAGGGTTATTAAGAAATTATGGGGCACTCGATTAAGAAACACCATTAATAATAATCCGTTAGTCACTTGTGCCACCTGCTTTTTATTTTTTGGTATTTTAGTCATAAATTACTCTATTTATTTTCACACAGCACAAAAAATATTCCCGTTTGGTCTTTCGACGTACATTTTTTCTATGGGACACGATTTTTCGAGATCAAGTAGGCTCAAAATTATAGAATGGAAAATAATGCCTTTAGGGGCTTTTCACTCTCGCACGGTCTCTAGAGTTTAAAACGATTTTATTCCGTGGCAGAACCGTTTTACTCGGTACAGTATCAAGCATAGATTATACTCGTAGACGACCGTCGAGATGGTGTTAAGATAGCGTGCATCATACAAATATTTACATCGCACTCGTATACATAAGTGTACAAACGTTTTGCGATAGCCAGTCGACCCTCAGATATATATCTTAAATACCTTTTAACATATAAAGTATAATCCATTGATTATATATTCTACGATTTATCAAATTCTAATGTCACCGTGATAACCCGTTATATAAACATCAGTGCCAAAGCTAAAATTTGCAATAAAGTTCGAATCTTTTAATCAGTTAAAAGTGATAATAATAATTTAATAATAATAATTTATTTCAATAATGAAACTCTACTTTCTTTTATACTGTGAATAAATGAATAGCTCAATTTCGCTAGTGGTAATAAGTTTGACTTTTACCTGCTAGGTTAATGCGTTTATTGATGATACAAATTAAATTACAAAAGTAATAATTATGATGCAATAAATCATCCTTCTTTGATAATTCAATCTCAGTGACATCGAGAAATATTAATCTCGACCTCGGCCTCTTACTGAGAGTTCTTTTGTGAAAAAAGCTATCGCGAAACCGCGAATGCCTCAATGCTTCACCTGTACTGTGGTTAATCCCATTAATCTTTGGTTTCATTCTGATTGGATGAAGGCGACACTCGATATTATCCATCCCTACTTTCTGTTGACCCTTTTCTACCCGCAAGCTTCGCTTAACTTACTTCCCTCGTTTAATGGTTAGACAGCAATAACGATGATAATAATAATGTGGCAAATGAAACCTGATGGCCCAAGCCCCTAGGTTCCATCATCTGATCTCTTTCTAGTCACGTAAATCCGCAATCTAATTTCAATTAGCTTGAGAATTCACTGAAAAATTCTATAATCCCATATTTTACAAAATTTTGTATTAATTTTGTAATTTTATTTCTTATTAATCACTGGTGGTCCCAAGATTAAACTTACAGGACTTTTAAAGCTCACTTATACCTTCTTTTCTTGAAAGTTTCATCCTGGGACCACCGTTTGTTAATGAGAAAAAAACCTTATAGCGGTCCCAAGTTAAGATAAAAAAACTACTGGGATTTAATTAAATAGATTTTGTAAAATAGAGATTTTTTTTAATATGAAAAATCCTTGGATGTATAATAGAAACGATAAGATGGAATTTTAAGTGGCATTATATTAACGGTGTGATGTTAATGACTCAGATTTATAAAGTACTTAAAGTATTTATGATTTAATTGATCAGTTTATAACCCTTTAACAGCGTTTTCTCTTATCATAAATTGTTTCATTGATCTGAATCTTGATACAGGCTTCAGTAAAACATCATTTAATCGTGTGGGCAAAGAGTCGCCATTTTACGGTAGTGCAAAGTAGGAGAGTCGTAGATTATTTTATAGCAGCAGATTAGTATGCCTCTTGTTCAACCAACTCACGCCATTTCACAATCATCGTTACAAAATCTAGCACGATTTATTCGAACGAGCGCAACGTGATAGGTGAAAATTAAAATTGCCATGACTCAAGTCTGAAATATTTCTAATAAACGGGATACATTTAATTCATTTCTCGATAGATCCGCCCAGACAACTGTAAGAAAATCTCAGTACATAAAAAGGGGATAGAAATATTTATGGAAGAATTCTTTCCTTACGTCTAATAAAAATTTCTGCTTTTTGAGAGACTTGAAAAAATTGAACTGAACTTGAACCTGACAAGTATTAATATATATGTATATGAGATATGTATCTGTATGTTCATGAATTATGGTTTGTCCATAAAATAAATTTATGTTACCACTTATCACTATGGAAGGACCAAGAAGGATCGTATTGAAATTTTATTTTCGGTTATAAATCATCTTCTGAAGGCCACAGTTCAAAAGGTGTGTGACTTTTCGCATGATTATGGGTGTAATATACCCTACAATAAAAATCAATTCACGTTTCGTAAAATGTCCAGGATTAATTTATTATTTTCCTGAAAGTAAAATTATTTGTTTTATCATTTATTTTACGCTTTATCATTTTGTGTGCACTCAAAATTCTAAAAGGCACAAGGGAGTTGAATCCGATGAATCCGTTTGTAGAATTTCAAGTTGCCCTGCTGAATGCAAATGGTATTCTCTAAATGCTAAAGTCCCCTCCTCTCTTCTCGAATGACTTCCTCAACGTTTTACATAAAACCGTCTGATTTTATCAGCTTCCGGGCACTGAATTTGCTTTACCATCTTTGTTAGACCCAAAAGTATCTTGCACCCCTGTGTAGGGGTCAGACTAGCCCTTCTTGGAAGCGATAAAAGCCTAAGGGGTCGTTTCTTTTGTTGTCAACATCGCTACTCGATGTGGCCGGTGAGAAACGTGCTTCTACCTATAAGGCGTTATGACGCCAAAGTGGTTTTCGCGTGCTGATTTGCATGAGCCGTAGTTCATACAACAATGGTATCGGACTAGTCTCTGGTCTCTCTACATACAGAATCTAGCCTACGTCTACTCTCGTAACAATAAGTCCCCTTCAGTGAATGCCAGTTCTTAGAACAAAACAGAAATCATTTCAAATGTGTTTATGAAGTGTAAACACATGCAGGAAGAAAAGAATTTTAATTTATTCATCCCAAGAGAAAGCTCCAGGAATTTTGCAGTACATATTAGTAATTGAAATAATATTTATTTTGAAACCCCTGAACGTTTTTTGTAATTCTTGAAACCCTGTGAAAAAATATTATCTTCTTATATAAAAGTATAGATCTCTGAGAATATAAATCACCAATAAATGAGGCTAAACGCAGAAAGAGTGGACAGGAAAAAATTATGGAGACGTTTTCTCGACTAGGTCATTAAATTCCCTGCGTAAGACCTCATTTTATGAGAAAATCACTGAAATTGCACCGACCCTAATTACACGTGATTATCTCTCTTATCTTCGATTAAACGGTCTCGCGAGTATCGAAAGAGAATTTTATTTTCGAATTTTATTCTCAGGAATACCTTGATCCGATAGGTGGTTATGCGTGCAAAGTTTCATGTATTATAGTCCCCTGTAATGTCGAAAAGGCGACATGCAGGCTGCTGCTTTCGCGACAAGTAAAACAGGTTGTTCTCGGATCTTCCATACGCACATCACCTGCTCCTGGTCCAGAAATTCTTTCACGGGTCTCGCAACTCTTATCCACTTTGCTCATCTCCAATCAACTTTACATCCTCAGTCAATGAATAATCTCCCCATTTAATGCTCTCACTGAATTTACTACTTGCATACAAAACGGCCATGTAAAATAAACTGATTATTTATGGAAATGAAATTTCAGTTTAAATATAGTATTTGTTTATCATACAGGAATTTTAATAATTAAAACATCAATTACAATTCTTTTTTAATTTATCAAGTCAGAAGGTAATTTTACCTGTATGGAAAACTTGTTTGAAAATTATCGTGTTAAATCTATAAAAAATAGACTGATCGACCACCCTCTAATATTCAAGCTTAGATTTTTGCATGACTGTTTGAATTTGTAGGACTAAAAAATTGAAAATGAACAAAGAAAGTGATCTACGCCTAACATTGAAACGTGACTTGAAAATTCAGAATGGAGCGGAACTTGGCATAAATTGTCTTTATCGGCTCGTTCAAGTGGAAGATGGTTGGATGTTATAGTAGTGGTACTGGTAGTAATAATGTGGTATAGTGGATGGCTCTTCCAGAGAATGGTTACAAGGCGCAGAAGCTACCGCGGCATAATCTAGTCTCAGTTACATTGCGGTTACTACCGGCCTGCATTATGGGCTCTTCGTGCGATTTAAAATTCTTTCTGCATTTCACGTGGGTGTAAAAAGCAAGTAGGTACAACTTGTGTTTGCCGATAGCGCCGCTGCCTTTGACGTTCACAAGGGAATGGAAACTATCCATCTCTGCAATCTGAAGACACACTCACAAAAGAAACTATAGCTTCGGCATGAAAAATAATGAATCAAGTTATAAGAGAAAAAGAGACGTTAATTTCGAGGTGTATAATTTGAAATTGTTCTATTTTCACAGTATTGTGATTTGTTCTCGACTCATGATGCACAGCCGTGTTAAAAGTAAAGTTGTGGTTTTTAGGCGTAGATTAAAAAACTGTACAGCAATTTTGTAATACAATCTAAATAGCTTCTCTGCACCCTTTGTCGATCCTTTGTCCCGTCGTGACGCGGACGTGTAACCGATAAGACCGAATCACGAGCACTGTTAAACAGATATATTTCCTTGACAGTTGATTCTTGTGCAATTCTCTTTGAACCTATATAAATTATCCTCGCGGCAATTGCGAAACGTTATACTCTAGTTCGGGTGCGACTTTATTACGAATGACCTGCATAAGTGCATACGAAATATTTGCATTCAGCAAATAAGAGAAAGAACAAAGTAGTAGGACAATTTGGCTCGTTTGTCATAAATGAAATGGAAACGGGAACCAATTTCCATGACAAATCATTCAAAGAGGAGAAATGATCATTTGTAAAAAAAAATGTCTAAAATGTTTTTATGTTGTTGATCATAATTCTTTTTATAGGATAATCATATATACAAATCTTTGAAATGATTATTGTCTTTTAGAGGTGTTGGTTTAAGTTTGCGAAATTCATAAGGGGGCTGAAGTCTGTTACATAAGTCTGCTGCATATATGCAAGACTTTATTTTACTGACGATTAATCGTGTGGATCGTCATTATTAAACGACTGACCGGCACGCGAGCTATTGTGATCTCCGAGAATTAAACGGTCAATGAATAATAAACGGCTCCTCCAGTTCTCTTACGTTTACATTGTTCCGCCTGACACCTGATTGATTAATCACTTTTTTGTTGAAAATTACTTTCTGGCATAAAAAAAGTTAACTATATAATATAATTAAAAATAATTGAGTTTCAAAATAAATTAATTGTCACTCTTATATTTATTATATTCGTTTATAAACTTGTAAATGGATTGAATCTGACATTGAGCTTGGAGTGTGACTATAATATGTTTCTGTCGACCATAAATATAGGAATATAGAGGACATTTAGACCATATAATAATAAAATCTTGTATAATAAAAATTTATTTATGAATACATAAAATTATGAATTCACACATCGGGTAAAATCTTATCTAAAATGACTACTAATAATCTTGGTAATCTTTTGGCATTGCGTAAGTGTGCATTTAATTTAACGATTCGTGAATCATCAACTTGATTCCCCCGCAAATCGAAAGGTAAAATAATTTCCCGTTATCAGAATGCTGGCACAGAAACTACTTTTCCCACTTACGCACAACTGTGCTCTGCACATCTTTCTGCAAAACTAAATGAAACGGGAATTATTAAAACTGTACATTTAATAAATCAAAACCTTTCTTATATAAATTCTGTAGAAAGGAATTATTGATTTTTATTTAATTTGTGGTTTTACTTTTCCGAGTGCAGTTCTTAAACTAATCGGTGAATAAAAATAACGTTTTTCATACCTACACATGCACTCCTGAAGGGGCAATGGCCAGTGGAGATCTTGAATAAATTTCCTATCCGTGCTCGGGATCTTTATTTTTACAGGAAATAGCGTTGTGCAACCTGGCATCACGTATGCGAGTCTCGATTGTGGGCATTGGCTTGTGGTCAAAAGCATCCCATTCAAACATTCATTTTTATCGGACAATCTTTTCTTGAGTCGTGAATTTTTGTAGGTGTTATTCAAAAATATTTAAGAATACTTCCAAGTTTTTATTGTTTCCCAATGAATAATTGACAAGAACACTTAACTAAAGGTTCATTAGTTGCGGGATTATGCCTTTATACAAATTATAAGCATTAAAAACAGTTCTAAAAATTATAAACTTTTATGCACGAATGCTTTTCTTAGTGCGTTCTTTTTTTTAATGCGGATCCTTAAAGTTACGTCTGGAAGATGAAGAAGGGGCGTTTTGATAATCGAGCCGACAGGAAAATAAGTGTCAGTGTCGCGACCGGTTAGAGGGGGCTATGCTGCGGGTAAGCCTTAACCTGAGATCGGATCCCAGGATCAGTATTCAGTAACTCTTTCTCTCCCGCAGCATCTGAACGCTTCAAACGCTATGAGACGAGCAGAACTTAAATTCAGGCGCTAGCTTTGTGAAAAGTTTAGAATTAGTGTATTAAGCTACTATGTAAAAGTCTAGAAGGACATAAGTGAGAGTGAATTGTGATGTGCTATTGTGTAATGATTGTAATGAACCTGCGGTTTATGTGAGATGTGACCATTTCTGTCAGCAGAGAATGACTCACCTTTATTATATAATCATTTCAATCTATATCAAGTGAATATTCCAGATTTCATTAGCCTTAAAAAAAAACAAATCTTATTTTTTGCAAGATCAGTTCTAAACATGTAATTTTATTCGACGTTTGTTCAGACAATGACTAAGGCATTGAAACCTATAGAGACACACGTGTTCATGAAGAAAAACGTGTACTGCTATTCTGAACCAGGTAAAGCTAGACTTATAAAATGTAGTTCAATTACAGTAAAGTTTAATACGAGAGGTGGGACTCAAAATTTGTGTAATTTTTGTTTTTCATTTAGATATTATCAAATTGTCGACTTTTGAGTTAATAGACATTATTCTATACTCGGGAATCTCACTTTAAGTCTTTCAAATTTGATAAATTGGTATTTTATTTAATTTTTTCTATGTGCAGTAGAAAAATCTTACGGTTAAACTGAGAAATCGACTGTTAGAAAGGTGTGAATATTTCAAGCCTTGTGTTTAGTGTGTAGGAATGATTTTGAGGTTGATGATGTAAATAGAATTGAATTTTGATTATGTGATGTAATGAAAGCAAGACTTATCGATTCCTCTTAGTTAGTATTGAGCTCTTAAGGTCGGTTTTCGGCAAGGGTGGCCGTGTAAACATTCTCGATACATCCGCCCACATAAAATGTTCGACAAGTCCTGAAGGACTTCTCCACACTCTTTCGGGATCGTGCTGTGTGGTCCTCTTGAGTCTTAAGCAGGGCCCCTCTCTTCGGCCACAGGGCTCGCTTCACTCTTTTTCGAAAGTGATTTACGTCCGGCTGATGGAATCTTTTGTTTAGCAAGAGGTATATTCTAAATAACTAAAGATCACATATCACCTTGCGATAAAATATTGCAAAAATCAGTTTAATTTTCATAATATATTACGCTATTTTACTGCTTTTAGAATTGAGATTTAATAAACAATTTTATCATTTTTGCACCTGAGATAAGCGACAATTTCCAATCAAATGTCTGGGAAGTTTATGTGAAAAATAAATTTTATCGCGAGATAAATTTTCTAGAGTCAAGGAGCAGGAGAAAGTAACGTCAACGATAAAAACCAAAATATAATATATTCCTTTGCATCGTAGATAAAATAATTGAACTAATCATTTTAAAATTGTAACTTAAAAGCAAGTAGAAAAATACCAGGAGATGTGATATAAATTACTGGCTGAAAGTATGACAGCACTGAAGAAATGCATTAGCATTTGTAGTTTTGTATTGAGAATGCAGCTTGAGATGATTCCCCTCCTTAAGAACTTGCATCATATATATTTCAGGGTCTGTTTGATATACTCCATTGGAGATCGGCAGTTCAAAGAGGGTCCGTCGAATTTACACGCTTGTAATCATGCATTCCATGTTCTAACATTATTCTGGTACCATCTTGTCATATATGTACAACATCCTGTCGTACTTATCTTATCCAGGGCATGTGATAAGCCTCTTGCTGTATGTCTTGTTCTCTGAAATTATGTCTTCATTGCCCCACCCTTATGTAAACTTCCCATACCATAATCGCTTCAAAATTAACTTAAGTACAAATCTGGACTCCCTAAATAGATGAAAAGTCCCAATGTCTCAATTTTTCTTCTATTAAATTGCAAAACTTGTACGCTATTTTTGTATATGAACCTAACTTTCATTTAAGCAAGAGTTTCTTGTTCAATATTTGTCTGATCTTGTCAAAACAAGAGCCTTTTCGCTTTTCTAGTTTACACAGTTTCTACCTCACTCTCTTTTCAGTGCGTAACACGGTTTTGCTTTTAGTAATATAGAAAAGTGGTGAATGCACTTTACGAATAATTAACGTTAATTCCCACGGGATTAGTTGCTCAGACTCTTTTGCGGTCTTGCCATTCTCATAGAAAACACTTGAGTTATTGTATGGAAAGATTTAGTGAAAGGTCAGAATTCCAATTGTTTATTGCTGTGACAAAGAATTTAATTTTCCGCCTTCTCTTATCAGTTTCATCCATCATGTATGTAGTTTAATCAATTCAAATGAATTCACTAGATATTCATTTCAGAATTTCTTTTAAATTAAATACATTTTAATAGGATTGTCCAGTTTCTAGATTTTTAAATATTTCAGTACAGAATATACTGTTCTTGGATAATATCGATGAACAAACAAACCATAAATCTTTATTGCTGTAATAACTATGATCTCACGACTGGTGCAAGTTCCCCTTGTTCTTCTAAACATGAGTCCCCCTCACACATCAGGAATTATAATTCATGTGTTACTGAAGCGTAGAGACCTTACTTGTAAGTCGCTCGTCTGTGCCCACAACGATTAGCCTGCTAAATTGGTTGTATAATTCAAAATTGTAGAATTAAACATTTCATTAACTTTAATTTTCTGCCTATAGTCTCTTTTTGTTGAGGACAAAAAACTACAGAATTTTTATGAACTTTAATTTAAAACCTCTACCAAATGTTCATTAAAATTTTTGAGTATTTAGAGTTCTACTTTTTTAAGTTTTGAGATTTCATTAAAGGTGTGAAAAACGAAAACATTCGAAAGCTCGGAAAGTTTGATGGCTCTCTAATTGAGAGAGAATTCAGCCCTCGTTAAGGGCGAACTCACGCCTTTTAATGGTCGCGACTGTACAGAACGCAACTGGTTATGCCATGGAATACTCGCCATACATGGCGCGGAAGCAAGGTGGTATGCTCATAAAATATGATGCGTATCTTCTTATTAGGAGTAAATTGTATCCTCATTATATCCTCTGCACTTCTCGCACTGCTTCACCATCGGGCCGACATTCATCGACCAATATGTGTCTCTCAACTCTTTCTCCCTTAAACTCCATGTGCAAGTGCAAACTTGAAATGTAACTAGCAATCAAGGAAATCAGAGTAATCTCAAAAGAAAGTCCTGGGAATCGCTGGAAATCTGAGATTGAACCATAATCGGATTAGGTCACTCTGATTCCTTTCTGATTACGGAAATGCAATGGAAATTGTTTTCATTACGACACTCCTAGTTGGATGGAGTGTATCCAAGTCATTGTAGTATCCAAGTTGGATCTTCTGAATGTTGCTTTAAGGAACATAATACATTCATATAAGAATATACGTCTTTTTGATTTTCTATTGTAATGAAGCAATAACGACTGCAGAGTAATAATTGCCTCATATATTTTTTTCGTCGTGGTAATTTGAGGGTCGGCATATAAATTCTGTAGTCATTATGTCCAAACTTATAATATTGCAGCTATAATAGTAGCTTGTATTGTTATAACTGCACCTTTCTCGAGGTTCCGCCCAAAGAATTTTGATATACACACAGAAAAAAAAAAAGTGTATCGAAGAAGTATTGCAAAAGTTGTCGGCAGACCTGTTTTCAAAAGAGACCTGAGATTTGGTAGGTGAGATTCACACGCCTATATAACTATCATGGAACTGGTTGACGTACGCAGACCTAATCCGCCTCTAAAGTCTAAAATATAAAACACCCCAGGTCTGAATGATAGTGAACTTTAGGTCTCGCGTGGGCGACCCGCACAAGCGAATAACTCGGTCCATTAATCTGCTGAGTCGCGATTTGCCGCAGAGACACGCAAACCCGTGTCGCGCCACGGTACCGATACTATCGTTCCTATCGGTGGAAAAATTTTTCGCCCGGGATCCTATAAATTGCACTGTCGAAGTGTGTGAAATCTCTTGCCAAAGAAAGCGAGGACTGCTCTTCTAGGCAATCACATTCACTCATCTAAAGAGATGCGAACAGTATGCGAGCAAGTCTGTTTTCTCAGAATATTAAGAAATGATTTCCAAGAAAATAAGGATTGATACTCTAATCTTTTGAATTATTCTACAACCATTTGAAATCCTTCGAAATCTCTCTAAATCTTATAAGGAATTATACTTTTATTTTTATTGAAACTACTTAAAAAAATATATAATGAACTTTGTGAATGTCATATACATATATCTTTCACAATATTCTCATCCTTAACTTTTGCTTACATATGAAAAAATTGACGCTCCTATCATGAAAGATATTGCTTTAATAGTAGAAACATATATTAAGTACGTAACGAAATTGATTTCTAATTGCCACGAGGGAAAACACTTAACTGACCTTAAGATAGGTTTATGACTCCGGAAAATCGTTTCACCGAATCAGTTACGCTTTTGCACTATGCCAACAGAGAGTAAATGCTGTCAATAAAACCAGCGTTATAAAATGAAAAGATTGAGATGGAGAAGATAAATTGGTATCATACAAATAATCATATAAAAGGTACGTTAACACACCTCAGGTATACATATAAGTCTAAAAGAAACGGTCATTAATACATCCGAGTTTCACTGGATCAAAAAGAGTGTTTGAATGCAATAAAATTTCTACCAGAAGAATTCCCTGGATGCAAAGTATGACATTTCTCAGTGAAGTCCACAGCATTCCAATGCAAAGATCATTTATAAAATCACATTCCGGGAACTCGGAAATTTCTAATACTCACCCTAAAATAAACATCAAAGAAATCCAACCGAGAGAAGTCTCAATTTTTTCTTATTCGAGGAACCTAAATACCTTCGAAGTCGCGTGGCGGGTTCCACATATATATATATATGTGCCATTTCTCAAAAGATTTATGAGTTGCAAAAGTAGTGGGTACCAGGTTAAAAAGTATATATATATATATATATATATATAT
>UCOH01011616.1:11938-32725 GCA_900474275.1 Synergus japonicus | reverse complement strand
TATATATATATATATTTGTATGCAATAAGGCTCCCTAAGTTCCCAAACTACCAGAATTTTAATCTGGATCATGTCAAATACCCACAATGCAATTGTTTATACCACACAGTACAGAATTATATAAAATCCTTGTTGAGAAAACTTCTTGGCAAATAAACAATTACCAAACGCAAAATTCTCTAAAATAATAAATGATAACATTTTCCGAACTTGTAAATTTGCTACATTATTACGAAATATTTTCATCCTAGTTCATCGTACTTTTTCCAACTGAAATTAATTATACATACCAAAACTAAGACCTGTCACATCAATGCTCAAATTTAATTATTTACTCTCTACCTATGAATATATAGAAATTTTCATAAAATAATTTCTCTTGCAGTAATAGAATAGATGATATACATACATAAATATATATCTCGCATGTGCACTGCTTTTGAACTGAATTTGTGGCTTATTCGGGAAGAGAGAATCGATCGTTACGGAGAAATAATTGAAATTGACGCGTCGTGGTCATGCAAATAATCCCCATAGCCGCTAATTTCAGTGAGTACCGACTGATGACGAATTCGATAGTCTTGTTTTTACTCATCAATGTATTCAATTTAAATTCATTCACTTCTTTTATGAAGGAGGGATTTTTTATCTAAGACAATTGGACACTCTTGCAAACTAATATAAATATATATTTTCTTATTATTTTTTACCAGAATTATGGTTAAATATATCAATAATATTGATACTTAATCCGTAATATTGCCCATAATTTTGAGTGAATAAAAATATAGAGTAATCTGCTATTTAATTCTGTGTTTCTGAGAATATTACTAAATTAGTGTAACTTTGAGTACAAATGCACTTTCAAAGTAGGGTCTGGTGGAGCCATTGCCCTTTGCTTAATCTGATTATACTGTGGAGAGGGATCGATATTTTCGCGTGAGTTTTCCAGGTAATCGGCCGCGAGATAGCGTGGTTGGTATATTTTATATGCGTAGTCAGGCCACCCCATTCCCTCCCGCCTATCCATCTGTCCGTGCATTCGCTTTAACACCCCTGTAAGTACCGAAACCAATCCTTCTTGCACCCTGCCTTCTTTAACAGCCTTTTCAATGTCTATCGAGTCCCCCACATCGATTGGAAAACCGTTACTTCGCACATTTTCCATCTGTGTTTTTTTTTCAGTATTTCTTGTGCTGTCAAGCTTTCATCATTTCATCATACATAAAAACCCCGAGATCTCTATAATAATGACCCTTATTTTTAAGGCAGCACTCTAAAGTGAAAATGACAGTCAGCTGAAATTCACTAAAAATAAGATTCGGATATTCAAAAATAATAATCATAATAATAATATATCCTATCCTATAATATATCTTATTAAAATATTATAATCCTATAATTCTGTCCTAAGAAGGACATTGATTTCGACTAACTTTATTGATAATAATTATTGGCGTAGATTAATTTTTTAAAAAATTAATTGTTCCGGGATACTTAACAGGAAATGACTACTACTATTTGTTTCTAAATGATATCTATTTGTGTCTACTTTAGGACATTCATCAATTATTTCGCCTCAATCGAATAACACATCCCTAATGATATTTTCAAATTTACTGAGAAGGAAGTATGATGGATGAGATGGCAACGAGAAATAGATACTTATATAATCTATTATGACAGAAATACATCGTTCTGAATCTTTCCCTACCATTTTTAAATACATTTATCAGAAATATTGAATTTCAATTGAATATAATTAATAAATTACAGATTAATAATTGGAATTGTTCAGTAATTAAAAAAAAAAATATTGATTTCTTATATAATGAAATTACAATAAGATAAATATATATATATATATATATGAAAATGGTAGTAAAATTTTACAGTTTTTATCAAACATTAGTATTCTATTATCAGTTTTTCTTCCAATGTGAGAGTGTGGTGTATATTTCATTTTCGCTTCAATTTTCAGTAAACTATCTATTGCATTTCCGATAAACCTACACATCCAGAACGCAAGATGATGGATTGTGGTCGAGTGGACGCTGCAGGGAAAAGGTTTACGATTGCGGTGCAGAAAATTACCTCTCTTACGTTTTACGTCCTTGCGTATCTGTCATTTGAGCTCTTTTTTTCTCTACTGGGAAAAATTCACGTTTTGCGATGCAACTATATAATCAATTGAAGCGTAAGAGAGCTTTAACTTCCTGGATTTATTTTCTGCTAATGTGTCTTATTTCGTAAAAGGAAAATCCAATTTGAAGATTACCTGAGTGATTTTTATTGTTTGTTAAGCATTCTGCATAAATATATTCGTGTCTTAAAAAAGTGGTGTCACGAAATGTCTCGAAAATCTCGCATAATGCATTGTTGTTGCAAACATGATTTTGGTTTTTCAATGACTTGAAGTTGAAAGAAGAAAAATAAACTAATGTCGCAAAACAATTTCAGGAAAACCTTCGAAATACCCTAAAATTCGTTAAGATGTCTTAAAACTCCCAAACACTTCTTGGGATATCTTAACATTTCAAATCTCTTAAAATCTTTAGAAATCAAATCAAATTTCGCTCAAAAAATTCCTTAAAATTTTAGGACAATCTTCAAAAACCTTTTCAATTGTGCAAAGTCTTTTAAAAATCATATATATGGAGAAATTCTTTTGCAATCACTCAATAAAATTAACTGACAAACTTTAAAATCCTTTAAACCTCGTAAAATGTTTTCAAACTCGTAAATGACTTGAAGTTGAAAAGAGAAAATCAAAACTATTGCGCAAAAAAATTTCAGGAAAAGCGTCGAACTCCCTAAAAAATTTTGAGTTTCTAGACGTCCTTTGAAATCGATTAAAATTATTAGAAATCTCATTAAATTCCATGAAATCCATAAAATGCTATAAAATCTGATAAAAATCATAAAATCCCTTAAAATTATTAGAAATCACACAAAATTCTTTGAAATTCCATAAAATATTTTCAAAATTATTAAAATCCCTTGACTTCCTTAAAATTCTCTAAAACTCTTTGAAATCTCTTAAAATTCGTTAAAATTTCTTCAAAATCCCAAAAATCTCTTGAAGTTCCTTAAATATCCACACAAACCATTAAAATTATAAGTCTCTTAAAATCCAAGTTACAATAGGCAATAAAAACCTCTTGTAGATTCATAAAATTTAAAATCTCTTAAAATCCTTAAAAATTCTACAAAATCTTTTAAGTAGAAAAATCTCATAAAATCCCTTAAAATTTTACTACACCCTCAAAATCGTTTTAAATTGTACAAATTCTTCTAAAAGTCATATAAGTATGTATAGAAATTCTTTTCAAATCCCTCAATAAAATTATCTTAAAATATCCAGAAACTTCTTAAAATTCTTTAAATTCTACGAAAAAATTTAAAGTTTCTTTACGTTCTTATTGAAAATCCGTTAAAATTATTACAAAAATTATTATTCTTTTATTTATTATTTATTTGTAGAAATATCGTTATATTTCATAAAATCCTGAAAATTCTGTAAAAAGTTAATTCCTGGAAATTTTATTATAACATTTAAAATTCCTTACAGTTTCTTAAAGTTCTCCGAAAACTTCTGAAATCTCTTAAAATTCCTCGAAACTTCACGAGATTTAAAATCATTAAAAATTCTTAAAACTCTCAAAAACCTTTTTAAATCACGTAAAATTTTACGAAAACCTTCGAAATACCTTAAAATTCGTTGGAATCTCTTAAATTTCTTAGAAACCTCTTGATATTCCTCAAAATTTCAAAAACTTGAAAATCCCTTAAAATACCTTAGCTTTAAAAATTCTCTTAAAATTTCATGAATTGCGTTAAAATTCCTATAGAAACCTCTTGAAATACCTCTCCAAAAAAAAGTGATGTAACGAAATTTCCCTAAAATCTCGAATACATTGTAGTTTCAAACGTAATTTCTAAATTTGAATCAGCGAAATTTCATTGATTTTTAAATAACTTAAGTTATAAGAAATAAAATAAATAATCGTGCACGTAGCGCGCGTATCGGTCAGCTAGTAAAGATAAATGAGTGAATAAAATGTAATAAAACGAATAAATAAGTAATCAATTTTTTTGTTATGAGAATATTTTTAAGTGCGAATACAAATTTAATGAACAATTATAAACAGCTTCTCCAAAGGCAAAAATATTGATTGTCGTTTTTATCGTCACGATGAAGGGGAACGAGATGGTTCACTCTCATAGTCGTTAGTGAGACCCGTTTTTAATGAGGACCTTGTCTAAATAATCAGTGCTAGGGCAAGACTGAAATTACACAGTATATACTTTGATCTGCCATTAAAATTTTGAGCTAAACTTGCATAAAAACGTTTCAGATGAAAATAACTCCATTGCTTAATGAATAAAAGTCTTTTATTTCGAATAATAACGAAATTCGCGAGAACGAACACCGGTATTCGCGATCGTACTACTACAATTTTTTCAATTACTATTAAATCCCTGGACGATATAAAAATTCGACAAAAATTCAATTAGCAAGGGACAGGGTTAGCGTGGTTAAATTATCCATATATTGAACGTTTGAGTAGACCATGTGCCAGCTGAAAATTACGATTCGGACGATCCCATTGGTTTAGACTTTGATCCGATTAAAGTTTCGTCGCGATCCGGAATAGGAAATTCGAGCATCCGCGCGTTTCCAGTTTTGTGTGTATGAACTGGTAGTGAATAGGCGAGAAGTGGTAGATATTATAGAGGAATATAGGAGATAGAAATAGCATCATTGTATGGGGATACGCAAATTAATTCGAGTGTATAATGAGGGCATGTGCACATACTTAATACGAATGTCGTGAATCCCACAATTTTCCATTTCAGGTTTCCCTCGAGGATTTTCTAGTCATAGAGCAAGTTTATTATGAGTTGATAATCGATAATATCGAGTTGCTATTCTGGTGTTGAATTCGGCACTCGGAATTGCAACTTCACTTTTCGTGGACAATCGGGGAAATATCAATATGAATTAAAGAATGGTATAAACTATTAATATCTCAGCAGTTCGAGTTCAGTTCGAATTGGAAGTAAAATTAGCTGTTAAAGAAGTTGGATTCATATTTGTGTTGAATATGTCAGTTAAATTTCTTGAAAGAAAAGTTCTAGATTGCTGTTTAAATATAACTTTTAGGGCATTCAAGTTTGTTCGAAAATATCCCTGTGGTAATATGAAATAATAACGAATTAATACGCTGCATTTAGTCATGACTGAAAAATAAATGAAATTATAACCGAATATACTATAAATAAATTGATACTAGATTTTATAAATAATTATTTATTACAAGTATTGCCAATTTGATATAGTATTTCGGTTGTCTCTTGATCTGAGCTCTGGAAGAGTTAATATCTCTCTCTGACCTTATTTCGATCGGAAATTGCCTATTGGGCAGGTTAATATATATCTGTGTACATGCATGTGTTTAAGTGTGTAAGTTGAATACAGGGCACGAAACTAACCAATATTTGATTGTCATGAATACACAAATTATCGTTCGTCACGTAAAGTTATATTCAATTTATTGGTTTATAACTATCATGTGAGAGCTGTAAATGCTTTATTTGCACATGATCATTAACGGGACTTTATGTGACTTTTTATTAGTAATATTATCATGACTAATGCTTATGTCAACATTAAAATTACTATAATTAAATTATAACTGATAGAGTTTCGCTCTTACCAAAACTATACGAAATTTTTCATTAGCATTCTTTAATTATAATACATATCAACCGTAATTGGGAAAGAACAATAAATTATCAACTTGATAGGTTCATAAGTTTGAATAACTAAAAAATAATAATAATAATAATAATTTTTTAAATGACTGAACGCAAGAGAATCGATTTTTCGAGCGTGTAGACAACCCTTATAAATGCATATTAGTGACTTTCAACGTCACTTATTTCTTTTTCTAACATTTTTCTTCCTTTATAAGTTACACTGACGAGGTAACGGGTCTTAATAATTTTTTAAATTACGGATACGAGGAACTTCTCAACTTCGCATACGAAACGCGTTCTTGCTCCCTAATAGTTCATAGACCTATTGAAGTAACAATGTATGTCTAAAGGCAGTATATTCTCATAGAGAAGACCTCCCAGAGGAGAAGCAGAGCCCGACTGGTCGGAGGATATTTATTTACATTCTGGCAATTAGCCGACCATTAGTCGGGCCCCCAGGGTTGGTAAATACCTTCAGCCCTAGCAAAACTCATACGAAACTCCCAGCTTTCGAAACCACTTACGACTTAGATCTGCATATGCATTAGAAAGAGTTAACAAGCATCAGTAATTTTTATTCTCTCCATATTACGCGTACATTAAAAATGTTGTATCTATTCGAAAAAGATGACTGAGTCGAAGTCGAAATATCGTAATGTCTATTCCGCACTCCTCGTCCTGATGATTCGTCGTGTAAGTATCGATAGTGATTTTCGATAATTGATAATTGCCGAATCATAAATTCCGCGTGAATTGAATTTGGTCTCGTTAATAATCATTTTATCACGATTTGAAATTCGAAATACATTGAAAATCTAGGAAACTTAAGGGCATTTTATGGAATTTTTTAAAGATTTCATGGGAGATAATGGGAGTTTAAATGTTATCTTAGAATTTTAAAGAATTTCAAAAAGTTTCTGAGAATTTCTAGAATTTTTCAAGATTTTCATCAGATTTCAATCGGACTTCAAGGTATTTTTATGACATTTGAAATATGTATTTTGTGGGATTTAAATAAGGAATTTTATTGAGGAATTTCAAAAGCTTTTTATGATTTTTAAAAGATTTTGTAGAATTCACAAAGATTTCAAAGGTTTTCATTAAATTGTAAGGGTTTTCAAAAAATACTTCTAATTTATAAAATATTTTGTAATATTTTTAAGGATTTCATGGAATTTGATGAAATCTTTAATGATTTTCAGAGATTTTAAGAGTTGAGAAATTTCCAGAGGTTGCTAGAAATTTATAGAGATTTTTACTAATTTTAACATACATTTCAAGAGATTAATGATTTTCAAGGTTTTTATGTGCGTTTTTAATGAATTTTAAGTGATTTTTATGAAATTCAAGAGATTTTTCGGATACTAACCCATTAAAGTCCATCCGGACACGTTTTGTACACCTCTCTTACTGTGCTCGCAGCTATTGCATTTCGAGGAAAAAAAAATCAAAAAAAAATGTATACTTATAGTTTAAAGTGTGCTTTTTTCGATGGTATCACTTAAATTATCGACAGCAAATTTTTTTTGATCGAAAAATGGAGTTTGACACAAAAAAATCACGATTTTCGAAGGCAAATTTTTTTAAAATCGAGTTTTCAAAGATTTACAGGCTTGGAATCATATTGGAACCGGTCTAGATCGTGGATGCGATGTCTGAATTTAAAGAATATAAGATTGTGAAGTCATTTTGAACAATTAGAAACTTCAAAATGGCGCCCGAATTGCAAAATTTTTGCAAATTTGAAAATTCATGAATTTTTTTCTCAGAAACGAAGCACTTTACAAAAAAATTACAAAGAATAAGAAGTGATTCCAATTGACCAACAAATACACCTGCATTTTTCCAAAATGATTCGAGCAATTTTTGCAATTTATCAAAAATTGACAATTTGCTAAACGAAAAAATCACTTGAATCGTTTTGAAAAAATGCTGGTGTATTCTTTGGCTAATTCTAAACAATTCTTATTTTTAGTAATTTTCTCGTAAAGTGCTTCGTTTCTGAGAAAAAAATTCCAAAATGCTAACATTTTGGAAAAATTCCAAGTATTTTCGATTTTTTTTTCTCAAAAACGAAGGACTTTACTAAAAAATAACAAAGAACAAAAAGTGCTTAGAATTGAACAAGGAATACTCTTGAATTTTCTCAAAGCGATTCGATCGATTTTTGCAATTTATACAAAATTCGTAAGTAGCAAAACCAAAAAATTAGTCAAATCGTTTTGGGAAAATTCAGGTGTATTCGTTGGTCAATTTGAAGCTTTTTTGTTGTTTTTAATTTTTTAGGAAAGTGTTTCATTTCTGAGAAAAAAATTCATGAATTTTCTGGCAAAAATTTTGCAATTCGCGCGCCTTTTTGAGGTTTATAATTGTACAAAATGACTTCACAACCTCATATTCTTTAAAATCGTGGACATATCGCGTCCACGATCTAGATCGGTTCCAAGGTGATTCCAAGCCTGTAAATCTTTGGAAACTCGATTAAAAACAAAATTGCCTTCGAAAATCGTGAGTTTTTTGTTTCAAACTGCATTTTTCGATCAAAAAAATTTTTTTTGTATAATTTGAGCACGGGAAGAGAGGTGTAAAAAACGCGTCCGGCTGGACGTTCACGGTTAAAACGATTTTGTAGAATCGTATGGGACTATAGGATATTTCGTGGAATTTTCAGGAATTTTAAAAGCCTTGTAAGAGTTTTATAAGGTTTTAAGGAATTTAAAATATTATCCTGAAATTTTAAGGAATTTTATGAGACTGCTAATAATTTAAAGTGATTTCGAGAGAGTTTTCTGATATTTAAATGATTTTCTGAGAATTTTGAAGGATTTCATGGAATTTGTTAAGATTTCTATGTAATATTTTTAAGGAATGTAAAAAATATACAGAGATTTTAAATGTTACCGTAAAATTTCAAGAATTTTTCTGTAAATTGTAAGAGATTTTCACGAATTTTAAGCGATTTAACAGGTTTTCAAAGGTTTCTTGGAATTTTTAGAGATTTTCATGATTTTAACATTGATTTTAAGGGCATATATTACTTACCCGATCCCTACCTTACCGAAATTTTTTTCTCTGTAACGCTACGTCTACATTTATAAAGATATCAAATTGAAAATTTATAAAATTAAAAAAAATATGCTAATGTATGTTTGTCTGGTCTTAAATTTTTGTAAAAATTAAAAAAAAAATTTTGTTCGAAAATTTTTTTTTTAAATATCAATATTTAGGACCAGATAAACGTAACTTAAGACTTTAGCTTCAAATATAGAAATTTTCAATGTGGTATCTCAATAAATGTAGACGTAGCGTTACAGAGAAAAAAATGTCGGTAAGGTAGGGATCGGGTAAGTAATACATGCCCTTAAGAGATTAGGGAAATAAAATATAATAAATTATATATCATATTGAAAAGGAACGTAATTGCGCGCGCGGAACGCGTGTTCATTCTTCTTAATTAAAATTACGAAAGACAATTTTCTAAATATAATTAAAAAGAATGTCGCTTCTCAGAGTTGGAACATTTCTATAGGCGTGCATATACTTGTTGCCGAAGGAATCGAATCTCTATTTCGTTCGTTCCAAGGAGTTTCTCGGAAGAAGTTTCAAAGTGCAGAGAAATTCACTAAGTTCGCAAGAGGTACAATGCACGTGGAAGTGCAGCACTTCCGTTAATGCGGGTGCCGGTAGAAGTTTCTACAAAGACTTCGGCGAGGCCGGCGACGACGGGAGTTATAGCCTTAATGTCATTGATCTATCTGATTGAAAATGTGCAGGCGACATCGGGAAATTTCTTAAAAGGAAGATATTTTCAATAGTATTATACATATATTGACCAGGCAATCATATTTCTCCCCGTCTTTGATTTTTCCTCCACATCAACCCTCCTCCTCCTCCTCCTCCTCCTCCTCCTCCTCCTCCTCTCTCTTTGTCCACCCCTTGAAAATCTCTTCTCTCTCCTGTCTTTTTCTCTGGCGGGAATTCCGGTGGCAGCCGCAGCATCCCTGCGGCAGACAGGACGTGACGTCAGCGAATGCAAATTCCTCACGCTTGCGACGACATCCCACTTTTATTGTCGGCCAGATCGGTTGATATTCTTCTCGAGCGCACTTGCGATGAGCGCGAGATTTCGAGTTTTCTAACCCCCCGACACAGCAACTTCCCAGGCATACTTTTCGAGTGATTTATGGAGTCTTGTCACTTTGACTTACCTAGCATATTTACAGTTATGCTAAATGCTTACGTGTTCCTCTTTCACTTTCCAACACTCACAAATGATTTGCACGTGAACCATTCATGACGCAATATATCACGTGAAGAGTAAATAAATCTTCATTTACATTTTAACGACTTGTTAAAAGCATCTTGAAAGTTTTCTATTCTCGGAAAACCAAGACAATTCCACAACAAAAAAGGGCATCTGACTGTTTTCTAGATATTTGACCTTGATTTTTTACTTTTCTAAGGTCACAAAAGCTATTTTTAAATCCACAGTCAAAAATAGGGATTGCTATTTTAAAAAATCGCCTTGACCTTCAAATCACCTTGACAATTGATCTCAAGGTCAAAATTAACAGTACCGTTAAATGATCCCGTATGTTTATTTATTAGAATGTGTCCAAAACCTGAAATTTGTATTTATTTACTAGCAGAAAGTTATCTCGGGATTTAAGAGATTTCATAAGATTTGAAAAATTATAAAGGATTATTGTACGAGATTTATAGTGATTTTGAAGAATTTTTAGGAATAAAAAAACTAAAGGATATTAAAAAATATGCTATAAGAGATTTTGATTGAATTTTGAGGATTGAAAATTGTGTTGAAGTTTCAGACATAGTATGATGAAGTTTTTTCATTTTTTATATAATATTTATTAAATTAAGGACCGCTTCCAACAACTGTGATTAAATTTTAATCCTTAATTAACTTAAGTGAATCAATACTTGGAAACGCAAATCAAGGATTTAATCAAGGACTAAAATTTAATCACAGTTGATGCAATTGGCTCTAAGAATATCAAAGAGTTCCAAAAAACATTTTTATTTTTATTTATTTATTAGTAGAAGTTTACCTGGAGTTGCCCTGGATTTTAAGAGATTTTAAATGATAAAGAAAATTCAAGGAATTTCATCAGATTTTAAGTGAGTGACGAATTTCAAGGGGGTTTGAGAAATTTCGAGACATTTCAAATGATTTTAATTTTTAAGGAATTGATTCTAATTTAGACGAAGTCAAATGAAATTCCCTAAAATTTTTTTTAATTATCTAAAATATATTCTTTAAAATCTTTAAAATCTTCTAAATGTCTTAAAATCGTTGGAAATATTTCCGAATTTCACTAAAATCTTTTGAAATGTCTTGAAATCTCTTGAAATCCCTTGAAAGCTCTTAAAGTTCTTAAAATTACTTATTGTCTTATAAGTAAATCGATTCGCCTGGACATAAGGAATCTTCATTTCCCTTACACCAGCTTTAAATTTTGATTATTTGAGAAGTTATATTGGAAAAATTCATTTTCGAAAATTATAATAAGGCATAAATTTCTTATTTTTCAATTAAATGAATTAATCATACAGGTCAATCGATTCATCTCGACATAAAGAATATTCGATTTTCTTACATCAACTTAAAATTTTGATTATTTGAAAACAGAGCGAAAAATTAACTTTCAAAATTATAAATAAACATAACTTCCTTATTTTTTAATGAAATGCATTAATCATATGGGTCAATCGATTCGTCTAGACCCAAAGAATATTAATTTTCTGTACATCAGCTTTAAATTTTCAATTTTTGAGAAGTTATAGTGGAAAAATGAATTTTACGAAAATTATAAAAGTATATAAAACTTGTTAAATTTAATATTTTGTTAAACCCTTATAAGAAATTTAACTAGGTATATAGTAGAATAACTACGAAAAATTTCGTCAATTTATGTCTACGCGTTTTTAAGAAATTGCTGGATCGTGACACCCATAAATACACACTAACCCACACATACACACACATACATACATACATCCGGACATTTTTTCAGACCATCGTATTAGATATATTGCCCTTGAAATGTGTTTAAGAAAAACTTTTTTAGGAAACTGGAGTTTGTCACCACTATTTGATGGTGGAAATCAATTAAATTTAAATTAAATCAATTAAGTAAATTCATTTCACTGCACATCGCACAGCGTAGATTGGAGGGAATTTTGAAGAATTCCATGAGATATGCTGCTGTACAGCAGTCCAAACAATTTCATGCGGAATTAAAAAAAATTTTAAGTTTTCCCTAAAAATTTTTCCGTGATTACTTTTATAGTAATTAATTATAGTAATAATTTTATAGTAATAGTCAAGCACTGCTTAACTTCGGCAATCGCATGAGAAGCCTTCCACAATTCCAGCCAACGATTTCACTTCCTCTGTGAGGAAGCAAAATTACTTAAAACCACATGAAATCTCTGATTCCTAAATTTTTCTGGAAATTCTAATTTAAAATAATACATTACCTGATGAGAATGTAAAAATCCTTGAAATCCTAAAAAATTCCTTAAAATCATTTAAAATCTTTCGCAATCATTTAAAATCTCTTGAAAATTCCTTTAAATTCTAAGAAATCTTTTAAAATCCCTCACAACGCTGGGTATATTTCTGCCAGCAAATAAGTCAACAAATTTTAGGTTTTACTTTGGAAATATGAATGTAAAAATAAAAAATCGTCAGAATAAACGTCTAAAACTTCAACCCAAACTGTAGATGATATATTTTAAGAAATATTTCAATCCAAAGATTAAAATGGATTCTATATTATATATATATATTTATATAATATTTGATCTAGAAGCTTTTTCTGATTCCGATTATATTCATTTGTACGTAGGAGGGCAAATAACGAGGAAGAAGATTTCGTTACAGGAAATCACTTTTTGTTCCCTTTGCTCATTAATTCTACTTTTTTCGCAAAGTATTGAAAATATTCGCAGCAATATTAAGGAACCAGAGGCAGCCGAGGCGATGAGACTTATATACTGTAGTTACCGTTGAAATAAAATGAAAGTAAAACAAAACAGGGGAGAAGAAGGTAGAAGGTCAAGATGGGTAGTGAAAAAAAGGAGAAATTCTATTGGAAGAAAAGAATTCGAATCGGTCCTCGAAACTTCGTTCAAACCTTGGCGGAACGCCCTGGCGGAGAGGACGTGCCGCGAATATTATGGAAGATCGCCACTGTTCCACCACCCATTTTCCCATTTCTTCTCCAGCTTTTTCCGCTGTTCTTATTCGCTTTATCCGTAATTTCATTAACGAAATACCGACGGTGAGATTCGCTCGATTTATCACGAGAAGCGATTTCAAATGGATTTTAAGATCCAGCCAAGCACGCGATTGGAATGGAAATCGATTCCGGATATTAGAAAAATGAGGACACTTGAACTTGCTAATATTGTTCGTATTTCTCTACATTTCGAAAAAGATCCACCGCTTTTTCAAGAAATAAGAACCGCCCACTTTTTCTATTTCCTTTACCACGCCTACATTGTTCTTTAAGACACGCCTACAACGTCTTTTGACCACTCCTCCTTACTTTGCCACGCCTACATCATTCTTTAAAATCACGCCTACTACTTCTCTTGGCCACTCCCCCTTATTTTATCACGCCCACTTTAGTGGAAATTTGCGCGTTTATTGAAATGGTAAATGACTTTTTTTTTGTTGATTCTTTCTCAAGAATTGTGAAAGCGATAATATCCTCTGAAATTCAAGCGATAATCCTGTGAAGTCTGTTGAAATTGTTAAAATCATAAAATATCTCATAAATATTTAATGTGTACAAAAGTGAATGACTTTAATATATTGATTAAATACATGACAGAATGTACGTCAATCGGTGGTTGCGGTTACTCACTGGTATATCAAAATGGAATTGCACGTTGCGCAAATAGGAAATGCCACACACCTACGCCTCCGCACTTTTCGTATACGTATTTATATAGCTTAATAGAAGCCGCAAACTGGAAATTCTGCACGCTCTTGCACACGCTACCGTGCGTAAATTCACCATTAATGGAACAATGAATTTGCAGTTTCCCAGTGCAAGGACAGATAGGGCACACGTACATAAAGCAATCTCCAAAGAAGTCTAATTTGAACAGTTCAAACAGTGGGGGGATTTATTATTTATTATTTGATTTTAGAGACAGACAAAGAAATAAAGTTCTAGGGGGTCAGTTTGTAGTCTTCTTTGAGTGAATAATAATAATAATAATAATAATAATAATAATAATAATAACAATAATAATAATAATTTTGAAAATAATACGACACATTTATATATGTGGAAAATGATAGTCTATGTAGCAATGTCATCAACTTTTTCGCTAATAAAAATTTCCCGTGAGAGTAGCACGTGTCGCGATTTACCGCTACGCCGCGAAAATTCTTAGAGAGTTAGAGGGATTCGATTCGGAACTTCCGCTCGTTGACTGCGAATCAAACGGAAATCGATGCCACGTTAAAACCGTCGACTTCTATTTCCACCCTCTTCTGCACAGAGATCGTGCTATATTCCTGACTCATCCCTGAGGGGGTGGAAATCCCGTTTTCGAAGAAATTTCATGACGAATCGAGCGAATTACGTTGGCGACTCGAGGACGCACGCACAGCAAAATACAACTCATTGAAAATTCGAGGATACGGAAATTGAGACGTAAAATTCTGCTCCCCTTTACGTTGACAGGGGAAAAAAAAGTCAGAAAATTGTGACTGGTAAAGGAAAGGGTGGAACGTGATCTCACGATAACGAAGAATTTAGGGGCACTCAGAAAGTCGTAAAATATTTATTCGCTTTTCGAATGTCACGTAGCGGGAGATACACGATATACCCTTACTGATATATTTTGGTCTTGTCAGAAAGTAAAATAGAATGTTGAGATCAATTTTCTGTTTTAGTGTCTTAATATTCACACGATTACATTATTGATCCAGGAAATTTGTAATTTTTATTGTAGAAAATTGTATAAGTGAAATATTTAATGAAACAATCCCTAGGAATGATTGAATTGAATATTACTCGAAATCTTTGCGATTTATGAAGTTTATAAATTGAATAAAGAAGATTCGTCATCGCATCAAAACGCATAGTTTTGGAATCTTCACACAATTTTTTAATTTTCGAATAATTTTGGAAAATTTATATTTTTGCATGGAAATTTTTTTATTAACTGACAACCATTCGAAAACCTTCATAAATTTTATAATAATTTATTGGTACTGAATTAAAAGCTATCAAAAAGAGCCCAGGACGAAGTTACACTGAAAAAAAGGTTTGGTTCAAACAAAAAAATAATTTTGTTGGTATTTGTGCAACAAAATTTTTTTGTTGGCTTAACCAAATTATTGTTGTGTCAAGAAAATGTTTTGTTAAACCAACAAATCGTTTTATTGAACTAGCAAAAATTTATTTCTGCCAATAAAACATATTTTGTTGCATAAAATATTTTCTGAGTGTACTTTGCTTAAAATTGCAAAGAATCGTCAGATCTCAATGTTTTATAAGAATATCCATAACTTTCGAATAATTAATATTTTTTTAATTGCTTGTACTTATTCTAAAAGTAAATTCCAATAGATAGACTTATTTAAAAAATTGCACAATTATTTGTCCGCATTTTACAAGGGCTCAAATTTTGATTTGAAATACGTAAAGAGGTCATGAATATTACCTGATCAATAGGAAAATAATAATAAATATGAAATAGTACATTTTAATATAATTTTGCAAAAACATCCTGATAAATAATTTGTTATATTTTATAAAAATATTTCTCTTAAGAGAAAAAAGTTGCAAATTTCTCCAGCTTTTCCACGACTTTAAGTCCCACACAATACAAAGAAAAAAATATCAGATTCTATAGAAAGTATTCTTTAAAATAAGCTCCAGATTTTTGCAGCAGAATTTCGCATAATAATCCATTTTTCTTCGCATAATTTAAAGATTTTAAAGAGCAGAAAAAATTGTTTCTATGACACTAAAATTTACCAAATTTTTGAAATACACATGCCAAGGCAGAAAGTCGAACACCATGTCGTAATCTTTGAAACAAGCAATTATAATTAATTGGATTTGAAATCGCACTATATATTTTCGTGACGAAAATGTTGATCATTAAAAGTAGGGGTTTGCCTCGTTTTTACCATTCAACTACATATGCACACTTTTATTGCAAAAGTTTGAAAAAAGAATTTAAGACTGCGACGGTCAAACCGTACTTCATGTTCGCAATTAGTAGCGGCGTGCAATTACACTTTTTCAGCTCGGGTTTAAAGTAAGTGCTCTGTTAAGAAGGAATCAGAATCTTCTACCAGTGCCTTTCCTTTCCTCCTTCTCCGAGCTATTCAACCAGGGTTCACTTCTTACTTAGAAACGGTCATAAATATTCACCCGGAAGGTGCAGGGAACGCGGCTCCTGTAATAATTGCACAAGCAACTGATCTGAGAATATTTACACCCTCAAATGAATGCGATATCTGCTTCGCAAATTTACGTATAAAAAACATAACTAACCACTCTGGAATTAATGATAAAATTATGAATGGAATTAGAATAAAATATCTATTTATAGATATTCTCTTTTCATCTTTAGCAGAAATAAAAATTGTACAATTTTAGGGTGCGCTATATTTGTTCAAGTAGAACTGGGTAAGTGCTTCACATTGAAGCTGAAAACAGGCGTCAAAATTTTTCTTTAAATCTCTTTAAAGTATATGTTTCCAGCTCTACGTATTTTAAACTTTACTGATATATATTATATTATATAATCCCATATAAAGAATATTAAACAATACATAAAGATATTGCGAAATCGCAAATACTTTTTTGTTGCATGCATTTTGAATCAGAAATGAATTACAATCTTTCGATGCTAAAAATTGAATGGGTTTTTTCATGTCTGTAATTGTAGTTAATATTTTACGACAGACTCTGAAATCACTTTCAATCTGCGATGTAAACAGATATTTGAAACAGTTTCGGTCTACAATTGAAAGTGTATATAACGAAATCGGAATAAAATCTGGTTTCATGAAACGTGCAACGTTTGGCAAATATATCTATCAGTGAACTTTCCAGTTCAGTGGAACAGTCATACGTCGTTATGAATATATAACCCATCATACATATATGGCAATTTGAATCTGCGATCCACATAAACTCCATTGCTTGAATCCTTCCACTGAGCTGATTATCAACTTTTGTTATTTCCCCCCTGCCACGAGAATTTTTTATTTTTAAACATTTTTCTTTTTTCACGAACGTATAAACTTCATTTTCATTAAATAACTCTATAATTTACGTGACAACAAAGTGGAAAGTTCTAGCAATTAACGCACTCGAAATTGACTTTTCTTGCGCCTTCTCTGTGTTTTCGCCTCGGTTTTCACTCATGTTCCATGTAATGTAACTCAAATATTCTATGAAAACAACTTCCGTTCTGTTCTAACTCTCACGGCCTTGCTTGGCGTGACCACACATACTTTATTTCCGCGGCTACATTTTTTTTATGATTTCCCCAACTATATTTCTTCGTGCTCGACAGCCCATCCCTCGACGCGTGTGTATCCCGACATTTTAGATTGGTGGGAGAGAAAAACTTTTAGAATCGATTGGATTCAACTCAAGTTGTTTGAAACTGTGAATTTTCGAAATGAGCAAAGAAAAAAAGTTTAAGTAGCTACCTCGAACGTAACTCCAGCCTTAATTATTAACTTTTAAAACAAATCGTTAAAAAAAAGAACTGTTCTCTATCGCAAATTGTGCTGAATTGAGAATTTGCATTTCAGAATTTATTATCTACTACTTCACATTATAAATGGGGTTTCATTATAAAGATATTTATTTTATTAAAAGAAATAAATATTAATAAGATATAAATCATATAAATAATGGTATTTCAGTTTCCAGAACTTTAATATTCTGAATATACATATAATATATAAGAAAGTTTAAGATTTGAAAACCACTTGTTGAATTTCGTTCTTTATTTTTGTCGAATATGTCGTTTTATTATGAAAAAATCATAGAGTAATCATTAAAGTTGTATCATTTTGACTTGCATGTTCAGAATGTAATTTAAAAAAGAGGATTGCTTGAGACAGAGTATCCCTAATAGCAGACATTTGTGTGCAATAAAAGCATGCTTTTTCAATGAACGTAAAAAGCAAACCGAAACGATGAGGAAATGACCGGAAGGAATAGACGAGGGAACTCGTAACCATGGATCGATTTTGTGGATGCTCACGTTGCATCATTGCAAATATACTACGACTCAATTGCACTGCGTTATCCTAAAAGCATCGCTACTCCTTTTAAAGAAACTCGTCCACCCAAAAAAGTGGAAAAGTCGACACAGCTCTCTACATCTTACGCATTCAATTTGTTCCAGAAAGTTTTTTTTTACTTTTTTCAATCGATTGTGATAAAAATAATATAATCGAGTGTGATAAAAATAATATAGAAATTTTCAAGATTAATGAAAATTTAAGAGGGTCTCTTGTTTGACACGCTCAATTGTACTTTTATAAGATTAAACTCGACATAAATTAACACATGACATTTGTCAACGTAGCAGTGTGTCCTCTATAATTAATAGATTGAAATCTTGATTAACATGAATTATTTAATATTCATCGCAATTATCAGAAATAAGTTGAGAGGTACTCTATTTAAGAATATTAAAGACCAAACACTTAGTATACATGTTTTTTTAACGTGAGTTTAATTTAAATTGAGGACAATTATTTTGCATAATAAATTATCATGCATAATCCTATTAGAAAAACGTCATAGCCTGAAATCTCGAATTAAATAAAGTCGAATATCGAAAAGTCTCGAATTTGTTTCGAAAAGTATCGAAACAAGAAAAAAAGCATTCAGCATATTGTATGTAGAAAAGAACATAGAACATAATTATTATGCATAATAAATAAATCTGATAAGATCATTGGACTGAAGTTTCAGATTATTTGTCTTCAATTTGTCGAATTTGAAAATAATTTTTAGATTATTTTCGATGTATGTTGTGATCAGTGTTGGGTAAGTCACTTTTTTTTGAGTAACTAGTTAAAGTTACGTTACTTAACCAAAAAAAGTAACTAAGTTACAGTTACTAGACAAGTAACTTCAAGTTACATAAAAAGTTACTTTTGTTGCTTCCGTAATTTTTTAATTTAAAAATAAAAATAATTAATGCCCGATTTTCAAATTCGAAACTTTAATTTCTTTCTTTTTTATTAGAAAAAAAATGTAAATTGACCATAAAAAAGAGATATAAAAAACACAAAGTTAACTTCAAAGTAACTAAAATTAAGTTATAAGTTACTGCAAAAATCGTAACTAAGTAACGTTACAGTTACTTTTTAAAAATAGTAACTAAGTTATCCTAAAAGTTACAAATAACGCATAACTTTTTAGTAACTTAGTTACTTGTAACAAGTTACTGCCCAACACTGGTTTTGATTTCCAAACATTTTAAGGGATTTTACCAGCTACTGCGGTTTTTTTGATTCTAAAGAAATTTATAACGATTTGGCGAGATTTCACTGGAATTTTAAAGTATTTAACTAGATTTCATGGGATTTTACGACATTTAATTTGATTTTCAATTATTTTATGCGATTTAATGAGATTCACTGTTTAAATGTTTATTAATATACTTTTAATATACACTTTGTAAAGTCATTTACATATACCGTAAAATAAATTTAATATATTACCATGCGTTTTACAATTAATATTAAACCATATTAAAATTAATGTAGGGTTTATTAATATTAATATAAAGTATACTAATTTTATTATGGCTGTATATTAATTCTAAAATATAATAGTATATTAAATTTAATTGAAAATATATGCAAACTCACAGTATATTAACTTTTGAACAGTTTTTTTTATTTCATGGGATTTTCAATAATTTTAAAGAATTTGACGATATTTTATGGGAATTAAGTAATTTTAAGGATGCGATTTCATGCGATATTGAGTAATTTTAAAAGCTTTTACGAAAATTAAAAGAATTTTATGAAATTTATTGAGGTTCCTGAAATTAGACAAGGTATTACAATTCTGAATTCTGAATACTTCAGATTTTAAAATCCTTTGATTTGAAATTGTGTAGAATCCTTTGTTTTGTTAAAAAATTGTTTCTTGTGGCAGATTTTCAGTCGTAACTGGTGTTTTAATTTTAATTTATAAAATTTTGGTTCTTTTTGTTTACTCTAAAATGGCATCAGTAAATAAAAAAAAAACGGTTTCTGTACCTCGGTTTCTATTTTTTGGACATTATAAACAAGAAAATAGAAACAAAAAAATTCGTCAGAAAAGACGTCTGAAACTTCAGTCCAATGATTAGTTCCATTTTTCACACCGTACCTAATTGCAAATAATTATAACTGCAGACAGGAGTGACAGCTCCAAATATAATAATTATTCTGATCAAATAACCAATATATATATTGAACGGAGATTAATTTAATTAATTGGACAATTACAAAAAAAGAGAATGATAATTTACTAATGATAAATACTAATAATTAAGGAAATCTTACTTTCGAAACTTAAAATTAATGATCTAAGGAATTAATGAAAGTTAGCGACTTTGAATTAAAAGAGGTTTGAATACCGCTTCATGGTAGGACTCAATTTACAGAATTTAACTGAGTTTTCCAAGATTTACTTCTCTTGGTAATTAATGTTGGTATGTATCTTTGAAGCAGAGTTCGCAGTTCCTTGCGCTGAATCTTATCAAACTAATGTTTTATTTGATCTGATGTCAGTATAACAAATTTGTAAATTCAAACAAGTAAACAAGGTGCTAGAGATCGAGTGCTCTCGATCAGCTCGGAACACAAATGTACAATCGAATGTTTATTTGTATGTCTGTAGCAATCGTTGACAGGAATACAAAATCGAGTAGTGGCAGTGGCAGAGGACAAGCAAGTCACCCAATGCGAGCAACAGACACCGGCGGGGGGGAAAG